>JABXWE010008599.1:0-30618 GCA_014611495.1 Limonius californicus | reverse complement strand
ATATATATATATATATATATATATATATATATATATATTAATGATGCCATTGCAAAATGCGCGAATATGTGATTATCGATTTTAGAAAAGAACTTTCCCTAATTTTTTTCTATGGAGTACCTAAATAAGAGATAATTTGTTGACATAGTCATTAAAATCAACTATTTGAAAATAATATTTGGAAACTATACCAAAAATGTAATTAAACTTCAAGAAATAATTATTTTTTTGGGTGATGCAGAACTTTTTAACACCACTCTGTGTCTCGAGCTTCAGAGCACGAAATAAACTTTGGCGAGATTTGTTTTAATTTTTCGATTGTATATTTCTCAAAGTTTTACCAAGCAACTTGAACTCTTGTTGCTAACGTTTCCTTCCAAATTATTTCTTAGCGCTAATTAGCAGAAGTTAAACACACTACTCCAACGAATTAAATCTACCGCTTTTATTAAAGCATCCAGTAGCCGTTATCGTGAACTCGTTTTTCCATACAAATGTGGCTGTTTGCTTTTTACCAAACTACGTAAACTAAAATTCGAAATATCGCGATATTGCGTTCCATTTAATTCGATTGAAAAGTTTTATCCGATGAAAAAGTTTCAGATAGCTGCAGCGGTACTATTTATTGTATAAAATTAGATTCTATAGGTGCAGATAATAAAGGACTTTAATAATAGAGTTGAAGAATACAGACCAGGATTGTCACGCTTTATTGTCTGGGAAAATGTAAACCTGGATGGCAAAATAAAATGTCTTGTGTGGACTTAACCCATTATTATTACAGTAACTTAATCGATCCATTAGTCTTTTCAACGACATCGTAAATATTTAAACCGCGTTACAGTTAAATAAATTTAGACAACAGCAAACTCGGTATACAATATATTGTGCACAGTAAATAACCATAAAAGTTCGTGATGGTGCATAATGCTTTGTACCGTTAAAATTTATAATTTGCTGCAGCTTTTCACTCCAATAAAATTTAGAGTAACTCTTGAGCTCTTTAAACAAGGCAGTTTGTTTTTCCGGTATAAGCCTGACTGTTGTTTATTATCGCAGTTTTTATTGATACCTCGAAATATTTTTAGCCTGCTTTATTTTGGACGTCTAACTGGCGATTATAAAGAGAGTGTCAAAAGCTTTATGGGGGTTTTCGGTTGAGCGCGTGTTCGAGGCGTTAGACAACAAAAGAATAAATAGTCCTGCTAAGCAAAAGCATAAAACAAAGCAAATATCACAGAAGAAAGTGTCATTTCTTGGTTGTTCTGCTCATTTTATAGACAGTTTAAGCTTTTACAGTTCTTTTTGCACACGCGTGACGGGACCAAATCAACGCGTGGTATTTTCTGTTCGATTTACGCAATTGACGAAAACGGGTTGAATACAATGAGCTTTTGAATCGTCTCGCTTTGGAGCTTTGGAATCCAAATCATGTATCCCATTTAATTTATTCGTGTTCGATACATATTTACAAACTTTCAGGTTCTGTGCTAATGTTTGCAGTACGAAGCGTGTACAGAATCTGTACATCCCAATAACCCTCAACCGTACAAACCCACAGACACGTAAGCTCCCATTCAGAACGATTTTTCTACACTCAGACTGTATTAAATTGTGCAACTATTCTCTATCATTTAGTCTCTTCCTTATTTAAAAAGTTTACATTATAAAAATATTATAACACAGTAACATTGGATTTTAGAAATTTTGTGCAAGCTGCTATTATATAACATGTGTTTCTTTTTAATTTGACGGCAAAGTCAACGCTGATAAGTTCATTGAGAATGTACCACACTTTAACTGTTTCAACCTAACCTCACTTTTTGCTTTGTGCCGTTTGTGGTTGCTTATTTGGATTTCTTAGCTTTTTGTGGATTTTTAGCCTGCAGTTTGAAAAATAAATCTTTTTCAAGACTAAATTGTGTATTCCGTTAGTGAAATACGTAAGTATAGTACAATTCATGTTTTAATAATTTTGACTAAAACAGAATCTTTCTTTACAGAACATCAATTTCACTGTCTGAAATCTCTACCTGTCGGTTGTTTGTGTTTAGTAACGTAACCTCTTTAAATAAAATGGTTTTGCTACAGGAACATAAAATGTCCATAATTGAATCTTATTTTCGTAAAGGACGTCGAGTTGATGGAGTATGGCAGTACTCAATTCATGATTGTTTTGAATAGTTTCACCAGGAATTTCTGAACCTTGGGTTGCCTTATAACACTTTTCGTTGTTCTTTGAATCATTGCGTTAAAGTGTTTCGTGATACTGGATCCGTTTCATCCAAAGAAGGCAGCGGGCATCCTACAAGAGGAACGGTAGAAGTAATTGAAAATGTATGACAGATTATGGAAAATGCCCCTCAAACCTCCGAATGCCTTTTGTCTCAACAATTTCAGTTGTCAGTTAGCACCTGCCACAAAATATTAAAGAAAGATATCCCTGCCGTTTGCAGTCTGTACAACAATTACACGAAGCTGATTATCCTCGGCGTGTCGAATAATGTCAGAGGTTCCTATATATCCTCAATGACAACTTATTGGAGAAAACTTTTCCCATAGATAGGCATGGTTTTATTTAGATAGATACATAAATTCGCAAAGCATATATTTATGGAGTTCGGAGAAGCCTAATTTTATGGTAGACACCTCTTCGTCCAAAATAATATGATTGTGGGCGGCAATTTCAAGGTGTTGGATGATACTTTTTTACAAGTAAGACGAAAGAATTTATTTGTTGAGAAATCAATGAAGTTTTTTTCAGGCACTGCAGAAAGGTATCTAGAAGAGATTTTGCAGCCCTTCTTCGAAGAGCTTCATGACGATGAACTTAGATTTGGTTTTCTTGGCCACTGTGCACATAACATATGATACCTACAATATGATATTTCTTTCTGTGACCGTATTTAAAGAACTCCATTTTCCAGCAGCCAGTACATGACTTGAAGGAATTGCAGCACAGCACATTGGAAAAACTTAATGAAATTAATATTCATCCGTATATGTTAATAAATGTCAGCAATGGGCTTGTGCGAAGCGTTTGGGCGTGCTTGAGTGAAGGCCGTGAAGATTTCAATCATTTGCTATAAGTTCTTGCTTTGTTGCCATCAATTACAATTAAGTTATTATCATTTAATGGAAAAGTGTTGTTCATTAAACTATTTTCAAATGCTTCCTTGTCAAATCTGTGTATAAAAGTAGGGTTAGGTACGTTCTGTGATATGTTCAAAATGACCTCTTCAGCGTCGACTTTAACGTCAAATTTAATAAAACTCATGTTACAACACTGAGAAGCAAAAAAGAAGAAAATGCAAGTTGTTTCACTATATTATTACTTAATATTAGGCAAACTAATATATCTGTGAAGCATAGAGTTGAACTTTCAAGAATATGTAATAATCAAAAGTTTGGTTATGAACTTAAAACGTTTGACTGGATACTTGTCGAAAGTTATTCCTAAATCGTTTAGCCAGTAAGATAGAAAACTAAAAATAATGTTGAAGTATACGGAGATGATTAAACAATTTTCTTATTAATTTAACTGTCTACAGAGAAATAGTATTACATATTTATTAATTTATTTATATTACTCGCAATGATATTCGAAGATGAAGCCAATCAAATACTTTGTTATGAACATGAAAAGCTGGCAAAATTAGAAAATATTAAGAAGCCATTAAAATAATCGTAATCAACAATAGTACTGTGAGCTTAAAACTTGAACGTATTTGTCCCAAATCATGTTATGTTAATAAAAACTATTTTATCATTTGTAGATCATGTCAAAAACGAAAAATATTGACATTCAAAGTCTTTGTTATGAACCTAAAATACTTGATCGAATACTTGTACCCAATCGTATTAAAGTAATTTTTAAATCATGTTGAAATTATAAAATCTTTTTTTTTGCTTTCATACTACCATCCCCCCCTTGGAACCCCTTTCGCATTACTTCAAGGGGTTGCCGGCGTCCCTTACGTATTATCCATTCTTACAACACGCACTCTAAAGTTAACTAAGTGAAATACGGTCGCCTCAGCCGGGGTTCGACCACGCGGCCGATCGGACCACATTTCACTGTGACCTCGACCGATTTGCATTGCCCCATCCAGGTCCCTAAATTTTAAAATCCTGTCAAATTCATTTGAAAAATAGTCGTAATCGGCAGTTGCGCTATGGATTTAGAAATCTTGACTACGTTTCCATACAAAAACATGTAGAAGTTATTTACAGATTTTAGATTACACCAATTTTGAAAATATTGTCAAACTCATTCGAAAATTTAGTCAATAAAACAATTAGTTAAGAGCCCGGAAAGCCTGTTGATTACGTCGAAACTGGGAAATATTTTCAAGGATATTCCGAAGTACTATTAAAATATTTGGTGTAACTTCAAACAGCTATACTGAGTATAGGATCTTGCTGAAGCAATTTCGCCATTTATTGATTACGACAATATTGGAACATATTGTTAGGGTTATTCGCAGATCAAATAATGCACAAAACTTTCGTTATTAAATTAGAAAGTTTGCCTGTAGCTATTTGTTGATTGCATCGAAATTGGGAAATATTGTCAAGAATATTCCAAAGCAATTAAAAGCTTTGTTATAAATTTAGAAAATTTTACTGGGTGCAAGGGTCACGCTGAAGCAATTTGTCAAGTACTGATTACGACATTATTGGAACATATTGTTAGGGTTATTCACAGAACAAGTAACGAACAAAACTTTTATTAAATTAGAAAGCTTGCCTGTAGCTATTTGTAGATTACATCGAAATAGGGAAATATTATCAGGAATATACGAAAGTACAATTAAAAGTTTTGGTATGAATTTAGAAAACTTTAGTAGGTGCAAGGGTTATGCTGAAGCAATTTGTCAATGTATTGATTACGAAAATATTGGAACATAGTGTTAGGGTTATTCGCAGATCAAGTAATGTACACAACTTTGTACCTACAATTGTGCAATTTGTTGATTACGTCGAAACTGGAAAATATTGCCAAGGATATTCGAAAGCACAATTAAAAGTTTTGGAATGACTTTAAAAAGCTGTATTTTTATTTATTTATTTTATTTATCCATTTATTGATTACAACAATATTGGAACATATTGTTAGGGTTATTGGAAGATCAAGTAATGAACAACACCTTTGTTATTAAATTTGATAGCTTACCTGTGGCTATTTGTTGATTACATCGAAATTGTGAAATATTATCAAGAATATTCGAAAGCAGAACTAAAAGTTTTGGTATGAATTTAAAAAATTTTAGTGAGTGTAAGGGTCATGCTGAAGCACTTAGTCAATTTATTGATTACGAAAATATTGGAACATTGTCAGGGTTATTCGCAGATCACGTAATGAACAACACTTTTGTTATAAAATTTGAAACGTTGCGTGTAGCTATTTGATGATTACGTCAAAACTGGAAAATATTGACAAGGATATTCGAAAGCACCATTAAAAGTTTTGATATGATTTTAAAGAGTTTTACTGGGTGCAGGATCTTGCTGAAGCAATTTATTCATTTATTGATAACGACAATATTGGATCATATTATTACGGTAATTGCAAGATCAAGTAATGAACAAAACTTCTGTTATTACATTAGAAAGTTTGCGTCTAGCTATTTGTTGATTACATCGAAGTTGTGAAATATTGGCAAGAATATTGGAAAACACAAATAAAAATTTTGGTATGAATTTAGAAAACTTTACTGGGTGCAAGAGTCATGGTGAAGCAGTTTGCCAATTTATTGATTACGAAAATATTGGGACATATTGTTAGGGTTATCCGCAGATTAAGTAATGAACAACACTTGTGTTACTAAATTCGAAAACTTGCATGTAGCTATTTGTTCATTACGTCGAAACTGGAAAATATTGCCAAGGATATTCGAAAGCACAATTAAAAGTTTTGGCATGACTTTAAAGGGCTTTACTGTGTGCAGGGTCATGTTGAAGCAATTTATAAATTACGACAATCTTGGAACATATTGTTAGGGTTATTCGCAGATCAAGTAATGAACAGCACTTTTGTTTTGTTATTTTTGTTATTTAAATTAGAAAACTTTCCTGTAGTTATTTGTTGATTACATCTAAACTGGGAAATGTTGTCGAAGATACTCTGAAGCACAATCAAAATTCATGTTATGACTTTATAAAGCTTTACTGTGTATGGGGTTATGCTAAATCAATTTAACTATTTATTGATGACGGCGAAATTCTGAAGGATCTAGGTAAACCTAACGAACGATAGTTCTGTTTCTAAATAAGAAGCTTAATTTTCGCTACAGATTAGTAGATTATGTTTTTTTTTTATATAATTTAATGCCAATTTACAATCTACTCTTTACATTGAGAAATGAGTAAATTTGTTGTTAAAAATGGACATGTGACGGAAAAGCCATCCAGCAACGACTCTTCTATTTGTGCCTTGGGCGGGTGATGATTTCGGTTGGTTCAGTTATTGTCGTCTGGATGTGGTAAGTCGTTTGGCCACTGTCTCTTCAGTCTTCGAACTACAATAGGTTCATGTTCCAAATCACTTTGTTGGCAGCCTTTGAATTTCTTCAGATACAAAGGGAACACGTAGGTTGTATTGAGAGTTTCATTTGAAACGTACCAGGGTGCGTTTGATATTGTACGCAAAGTCTTGGATTGAAATCGTTGGATAATTTTTGAGTTTGACGGCTTCTTACATCCCCAAAGTTGGATGCCGTACGTCCATATTGGCTCAATTACACATTTGTAGGTAAGAAGTTTGTTTTCCATGGATAGTTGAGAGTTTCGGCCCAGCAACCAATACATTTGCCGTAGTTTCAAACTTAGCTGTTGTCGTTTTGTTTTAACGTGTTTTTGCCACGTCAGTTTCTGATCGAGGTGTAGCCCCAAGTATTTTGCTTCGGTTTGCACTGGTATTGGTGTGTTGTTGATGGTGACTTCTGGACGAACAATGCGTTTAGTGGTGAAGGTCACTTGGGTTGATTTGGTTTGGTTCACTTTTATTCTCCACTTTGATAGCCAGGTTTTGAGGAGGTTCGTTGACTGCTAGAAGGGCCATATGTGGCGATCATAGTGTTGTCGGTTGTGGGTGGGTCCGCAGTATAAATCAGGTAGAGTATTGGACCCAGCACACTTCCTTGGGGTACTCCAAATGTCACTTGATTGTGGTTTGAAAGAGTTGTTTTATATTTGACTTGGAAATATCTATCGGAGAGGTATAATTTTAATAGCATATAATACGGAGCGGGTAGTATATTCTTGATTTTGTACAGCAGTCCCTCGTGCCATACTTTGTCAAACGCTTGTGCCACGTCAAGAAACGCTGCTGTGCATAGTTTCTTTTCCTCCAGGCTTGTTGCTATTTGATTGACAATTCTGTGGATCTGTTATATGGTCGTGTGACTCTCCCGGAAGCCAAACTGATGATGTGGGATATGATTCAGGAGGTCAGTATCTTCTCTAAGTCTTTTTAATAATAGTTTTTCGAATAATTTTGATAAAATGGGCATTAGACTTATCGGACGGTGGGAGGATACTTCGTTGATTGGTTTCCCAGGTTTAGGTACCATAATTATATGTGCCAATTTCCACATTAGCGGATAATACGACAATCTCAGCATACTGTTGTAAATTGTTGTCAGAAGAATAATTGCTTTTCTTGGCAGTTCGTTTAGTATTCGTCCTGTGATAAGGTCATAACCAGGCGCCTTGTACAGGTTTACCTGCCTAATTTCTTGATAGACTTCTCTTGGGGAAAACGGCTTTATGGGTAGACACGTTTGACAGGGTATATCCAGGAATGCTTTGATCTCTTTGTCACGGTTATTTATAGCGGGTTCAAATGGTGTGAAAACTTCCGAAAGATAGCCGGCAAAAATGTTGGTCCATGTCCGATTTGGCCCAGTTTCCATCTGATTTTCTGATGGGCGATATTAATATTTGTGGCCTTTTACATTTCTTGGTTGCCCTCCAGATAGATTGATCGTCTTTAGAGAGAGTGGTAATGTAGTATTCAAATGAGGCATTTCTTGCATTTTCGAGGGTTCTATGTAATTTCCTTCTGAGTCTGCTATAGATAAGTTTATTATCATTATTACGTGTTCTCTGCCGTTTGCTTCTGGCTCTGCGTTTTTTCATTACTAATTCTCTTATATATTGTGGAATATTAGTGGTTTCTCTTGGTTCTTGGTTTGAGATGGATGTAGAGTGCCATGCAGCTTCTTGAATTAGTGTTGTGAGCTACTGTGTTACTGTGTCGTCTAGTTCATCAGATTGCTTAATTCGTATACTCAATGTTATTTCATTTTCTATGTATGTACGAAAGTTTTCCCAGTCTGTTTGATTATAAATAAGCGAAGAGGTGATTGGTTTGCTTATTACATGTATACTTAGGGTCGCTATCACTGGCGTATGATCAGACGATAGATCTTGATTGGATTCAACTTTCGTGTAGTTAGGAGCTATACCGTGCAGTATGAAGAAGTCCAGTAAATCAGGTATTTTGTTGGGATCGGTCGGCCAGTACGTAGGTTCGCCAATAGACATATGTCTGCAGTTTTGATTATTCATGGCTTGCAAAGGATTTCTTCCTTTCGTTGTGATGAGCCTTGAACCCCATTGGGTGTGCTTAGCGTTCCAATCACCCCCCACCATAAATTTGGAGCCTAGCGATTGGAAAAGGGTCTCAAATTCCACGGGGGATAGTGAGTGTTTCGGAGGGCAATATATTGCAGATATAGTGAAGGACCATGCAAGTGCGATTTGGGGCATTTGCCGCTTGGATTTTATTTGTTTGATAATGGGGTAGTTCGTGATGCACGATAGAGCTTTTAATGATAACAGCTGCACCTCCGTGTGCCGTTCCGTCAGGATGTATAACATGGTAGATTTTGTAGTAAGGTATTTTGAGCACCGTTCTTTCCGTGAAATGTGTTTCTGAGATTAGTGCTACATCTACTTTATTTATTTGTAAGAAGTTTATTAATTCAATTTTATGGTTTGACAGCCCATTGGCATTCCATACCGCAATCCTTATTGAGTTGTCCATTATTTAGCGATTTTATTTATGACCGTGCTCAACATGTTCAGTACCATGCTGTTTTGGTTGATTAATTGGTTAAACATGGACTTGAATTCATTAAGGAAACTTGTGAGTTGCTCTCCAATATCGGTTGGCTGTAGTTCATTTCTTTCTGGTATTCTTCTGTTTGTTGAGAGAATTTTCCTATATTCTGTTTTCTGAAACGGTTGTACTGCTATTGGGGGATGATTACGGTTTATTGTTGGAAATTCATTTCTGTTATAGATATCTATTTTTGGTTGTTGATTTAAAGAGTGATTAATTGGTATGCCTCTTGCCTTTTGTAAATTTTGATATATTTGACAGCCTTTGTAGCTGGCTGGATGATTACCAGTACAGAGGGCGCATGTTGCTGCATTTTTTGCACACTGATGTACTGCGTCCTCCTCCACATTTGACACACATGTAGGGTTTCGTACAATAGGATTTTTTGTGCCCGTAGGATTGGCATCTTGTACACTGCACAATGTTGTTCTTTTTTCTAGGCGCTTCTACGGTTATTCGCATGTTGCACAAGTATTTTGTTTCGAATATGTCTTTATTATTCTCTTTAGGTTCGAGATCAACGAAGTGTAAGTGTGAAAGTGGTTGCTTTTTTTTTTGGTGTCTAATATTGGTTACATTGCGTACTTTGTGGTTTTTCTCTTCTATTTCGTTCTTTATATCCTCAATAGGTATTGAATGATGCAGGTTTCTAAATACCACCCTGTATGCTCTATCTTCTTTTAATTGATACGTGTGATGTATTATTTTTTTTTCCTGGAGATATTTGATCAGTGTTCGGTAAGTATCAATTGTTAATGCATTAATTTTTATTGTGTTATTGGATAGTGATTTGCAATAGTAACGTTCCTCTTCGATGACTGTTGAAATACTATTAGACATTTGTTTGAAGTCGGTTACCCCGTATACAGGGTGTCCCAAAACTCCTGGGACATAGAGCTACCACGTATTCTAGAGGTCAAAAGAAGTCGATTGGACCCAACTTTGTCATATACCAAAATGTTTCGTTTGCCAACGAACCAATTGAACCAATTGAACCAATTTTAATGAAATTTGGTACCTGGGCACTTCAAAAGAAGCCACTACTTTCAGTAACGGAAGAAACCCAAAGAAAATTGTAGAAGGGTTAAAACCACCCCCACCCCCTGATAAATTTGTTCAGAATTTTTTTAAGGATGATGATACGATTCTATGTTTTTTTTAAGGTGAAGACTTATTCATTAGCTTCATTTTTCGACTCTTGTAAAAACTCCGTAATTCGTATAGTTTCAAAGAAAAAAAATGTTTACTCAAACACTGATAACCGATATTATTATTGCAGGTTTAATTGTATTACAAAATTTAGTTGGCCGTAGACACAAAAATAAAACTTTTTTACAAAAAACGTTTAATGTGACCTCCACCTTCATTGATGCAGAGGTCAAGACGACGTAAAAAATTGAATGCACCCTTCTTAAAACATCGTCGTTTTCTCGTAGTGCGTTTACACCATTTTGAATTCTGTCCCACAGTTGTACAGCATTATTAATTTGTACCTCGTATACTTTTGTTTTTAACGCTCCCCATATGAAGAAGGGACAAGGATTTAAATCTGGAGACCGCGGTGGCCATTGAATGGGTGCTTCTTGTCCTCTACCAATCCATCTACCAGCGCCATCCAGACGATCAGGCAATCGGAACGGTCCAGCCAAAAAATTGTGGATAATTCCGACCCAGACATTAATTTTAAATTCTCGTTGATAATGTCTAGCTTTAACAGCATGTGGATTTTCATCTGCATAAATATGTTCATTGTGTAGGTTTGTCATGCCACGACGCGTAAAACAAGACACATCAGTAAACAAGATATTAGTGTGGAATCCATCGTCGACTACTCTGCGCTCCCGAATAATTTCTGCAAAATTTAAACGTGATTCGTGGTCAAGTGGCAATAATTCTTGAGCTGGCTGGATGTGAAAAGGACGAACTAATTGATCGGCAAGGATCCGACTTACAGTGCTTTTTGGAATCCCAGTTTCACGTTGCAATATTCTGGTACTGATCTCAGGATTGTTATCAATCCTTTGAAGAACTGCTTCTTCCACAATGGCTATTCGGGCTTGTCGAGGTCTTCCAGTGTTAAATCTGGCTGGCTGCAAACTTCCTGTTTCTCGAAGACGACATTCGATACGAGCAAAAGTTTTGTGATTTGGAATTCTTCGATTTGGATATCGCTCTTGATACACGCGGACACTATCGCGGCAGTTACCTTGACAGTATCCAAGAACTAATAACATGTCGGTCTGCTCATTGAAAGGGAAATCCACATTTGATAGCGGCTAAAATAACAGCAGCAATAACAACAACAATTAAAGCAGCTAAGATGGTTACAATAACAAAAAAGAATACAAAAGCAACAAACATGAACAATTATTGAAAAGTTTACTGTCAACAATCAACCGAGATGATTATGAATTTGTTTCCTATCAAAATTATCACCTTTGTTTTATTTTTGTGTCTATGGCCAACGAAATTTTGTAATACAATTAAACCTGCAATAATAATATCGGTTATCAGTGTATGAGTAAACATTTTTTTTCTTCGAAACTATACGAATTACGGAGTTTTTACAAGAGTCAAAAAATGAATCTAATGAATAAGTCTTCACCGTAAAAAAAACATAGAATCGTATCATCATCCTTAAAAAAATTCTGAACAAATTTATCAGGGGGTGGGGGTGGTTTTAACCCTTCTCCAATTTTCTTTGGGTTTCTTTCGTTACTGAAAGTAGTGGCTTCCTTTGAAGTGCCCAGGTACCAAATTTCATTAAAATTGGTTCACACGTTTCTGAACTGCATACAAAAATGTTATTTTTTAAGTAAACTTTGAACTCCTCTCACGGGCAAACGGTACATTTTGGTATATGACAAAGTTGGGTCAAATCGACCTCTTTCTTTTGACCTCTAGAATACGTGGTAGCTCTATGTCCCAGGAGTTTTGGGACACCCTGTAGAATTTCTACTTGCCTTCCAATAAACATCATTTACCATTTACAAACATACATTATTGTTAGTATTTTAATTTTACAGTGATTATTAGAAAATTAGCCAGACCTCACACCATGTGATGTCTTCCTATAGAGGTACATGAAGAACCTGCAATGCTGACCAGAATATGGCAGTCTACCGGCTGGATGTGTGGCGAGTTATGAACACCCATTAAACACTTATATTGTACACTGTGAAAACTCCTACAGTTGCTCCTTGATTTTATATAAAGTTTGTTCTTGTTTACCGCAGTCATGACACATTGAACAACTTCGAAATCCCGACAATTATTTAGAAACACCGTGTACATTATAATTGACCTTGACTGCTGATACGTTAATAAATTTTTAGATTGGGGTTGGGAGATTAATGTCATATAGTACGTTGTAGAAATAGATTGATTTTACCGTATTTTGCACTACTTTTGACAATTTTATTTTCAATTATTCAGCTTTTATGTTATAATTATTTTACTTTATTTAAATCTTCGATATATGTTGTCTGCTAGGTATTAAAAACAATATGTAAAAAGGTCTTTTATCAATGTAGTTACGGTGGCAACAGAAAACACTAATTTTAACCTATTTTGAGTCACTTTAGCAGCCCCTTACGAGATTGCCTCGATCTTCAGCAAAGCCTACTTGAGAGTTGTCACTCTAGAAAAGGCTGTATCATGATTCTGAGCTTGTGGGATTTTTCCTATTCCGCTCAACAAGTTTACTGAGGACGGCTTTGTTCCCGCTCATACTCTTATTCAGCAAATAGTTATTGAGAACAAAGAAGAAAACGCTGCTGCTAGGACACGTAATAACACTGCTGCTGAGATTGCTAATGCTAGCAATGAGACTTCTTCATTATATGATTTGTATGCTAACCCTCAACAAAGCACATCCAAAGGAACATCTGATTTCCAAAGAAGCATTAAAGAGATTTCACCACTGCCAGCAAAAAAACAGGTCCTAAACTTAAAGCTCAGAAAGATAGAAAACAACATTCTATTATTTTGACAGCCACGCCAATGAAGAGCGTCCTTGAAGATGCCAAAGAAAAAAAAACGCTCAAAAGAAAAGTTACGGATACTAAAAATAACAAAAACAAAGAGAAGAACCAAAAATGTTTAAACAAAATGAAAAAAATAATGGAAAAAGGAAATAAGTTTTTGCTGTAAAATAAAAAAAGAGAACAGTTAAGAAAACTGGCAAAAGAAAGCTGAATTTCGATTAAACATCGTCAGAAGTCTTGGACGAGAAAACCCTATGTGATGACAATGAAGATGATGATGCCTTCGATTGGTTAGCTGCTGATACAGAGATGTGTTTGGTTTGCGGAGAGTGTGGTAGCAATGAACTTTCGTACCGCTGTGTTATTTGCTCAATGTGGGCGCATTGTGAATGCAGTGGAAAAGACAACCCTGAAAATTATGTTTGTGACTTTTGCCAATAAACGTTTTTTAAAAATTGTTTCGTGATGTACCTATATTTTTTCCAATCTTTAGTAAAAAATGTATTATTTTGCAGTATGTTAGGTAAACCTTGCAAAACAACTGTTATAAGCAATAAATAGTTACTTTACAGTGTATTTCTTGTCCATAAACACCCTTTTAGTTATAGCTTGTGGCGGTACTACCCTATGGCGGTGACGGAATGACCCCACTATGTAGCGCCATTTCGCCACTTTCCATAAAAAAGTTGTTGCTTTTTTTCTGATATTATAAAAGCAGGATAATGTACTTTTGAATACATACTTACGTTGGAATACAAATTATTGAAACATTTAAGTACTAGCACCAAAGTTTCAGATCAATTTGAGGCCACAAAAATTAACTTCCTCTTAAGGTGGCGCCATTACCCCACTCTCCCCTACACCCTGTTGCGAAATGACAATTCATGATTACAAATAAGCAGACTGTCCTCGACTTTTTAGCATAGCCAATTGATAATTGTCTATTACAATGGAAACATCATTTAATTGTCAAGTTTGCTTGCCCAGAGTCGCAGATTTTAGGGGTCATGTGCAGTACTTACCTAGGAATGTTCTGGATATTAAATTCTTCATGTTAGTGTAGTATTTGAAATGCAATACAAATTTCTTCAAATTCTATAACCTAAAATGTAAAATAACTTTGCTATAGTGCAGACTACTCTAGATGTAGACGGTCCTCAAACTATTGCTTTTTCTTTAATTTATGTGAACAAGTAGTCAAGTTTAACGGTTGCATTCGTGTCAAAAGCAAGTAATTGCCCATTACTTCGTCCATCACACATTTCATTTGTTGACGGAAGCGCATAATAAATTTAATTATAGAAGACACAACATTACATGGCGATAATACGACGGGATTACAATTACCTACTGCAAGTTAATTAATAATTCATGTGATTTGAGGCTATGGCCAGTGACGTCAGTATGTCATGGCCATTTTGATGAACATAAATATAAACCAACATTACTTTTTATTCCAAATTAATGTATAATTTTTTAGAAGAATTTGGAAGTTGCTGGACTATTTTTAATAATGTGTAGACACAATATATTTCGAAGCCGCGCATATATTAAAGAATCCCACTTAAGCAGACAACTAATGGTTTAACAAAAGAGTGTATAGTTAATTTATGTTTTTTTTTCTATATAACTAATAATATGTAATTAATTAGCGATTATGATTTAAATATTAAGTTTATTCATTTTCGTTGGCAGTGGTTACTGCTCGTGCAGTTTTTTCGGTCTTTTTTATATGAAGCGCTTTAAAAATAAACTAGTTAAATTAAACATCTTCATCAAGATATTATAATTACATAAAAAAGAGACAGTAAGCATAATATCGGGAAGTTTCCAATTTAAAACTTTCTTAATTTGTGGCCGGTACATTACTGATAATCTCGATGAAAAGAGGAATTGTATGCGAACGCTAAAAGTAAAAGGAAGTCCTTGTAGAGACCACATCGGTAAATACAAAAAGATATAAAACGACATAAGTATTTTTTTTAATATTCTGATGAGTTACACCTCTACCATTTACATCATTACGCTTTATATTACACAAACTTGTTTGGCTAGGCAGCACAAAAATATTTACCTATTGTAAACAAAGGTCATCATATAACATTAAACGAATTTAGAACTGATGCGTAAAAATGATCCAAGACTTATTCAAGGATAACGGAAATTTTCTTTGATAATATTCAAATAGGAAAAAGTGGTTGGGAATCTTTTCGGTGTAATGGTTTTTACGTGTCGGCATAAGTAGTTCAATAGCTTTCTGTGAACATCAGCAAACACCAAAGCTTATCAACAAGAAAGTACTCATATATTAAATTTTTTCAGATCTTAAAATGTACTGAAAGCTATTACTATAGATGCTGGTCAAACTGATATTAAGATTAATATTCGAATTTGTCTCCATTGCACAGCTATCTATCGAAGGACACTATTGATTTAATATTTAAATATGTCTTTAGTGTAGAGTATACATTATTTCTTTCACTTTTTGAGTTCGTAAGCCGTTCCAGTTTCTAAAACAGATAAGCTTTCATTAATGGGGCAGTAAAATCTAGATTGCACCCATTCATTCTCTCTAGGAAAAGGCATCGTTTTATACTACTACAGTAACAGACGTAAATGCATTGTAGATTGTTCATAATTACAAAATGTACAATTTCTTTTAGATTTGAAAATTCCCCTCTGATTCTAATATTTTTTAAGGAAAATAAACTAAAATGGGCTTTAATGTAACTGAAAATAAACAACATGGTAATCATTTGTATCACATATGAAAGGAAACAACTCTTTTTATTTATTTGTTAACTATCTTACATCAGCGAAAGTCATTTTAATTAATAAGTTACAATAATATCAATATATTATATCATATAATATCAACAGGTTTTCTTCGTTTTTCGCTGCTTTATAGGTAGTTCTATGTGATAGACGTCATTTTTAAAAACAATATAAACATTTGTAGTTGACAACACGCTGGATCTTGATTTCGAACTTGGTTCTGTTCTTCCATTCCAAAACTGCCAAAATCAGCGAATTTAGGAGCTCAATTTCCTTATTTTTTAATTGTGTATTTTTAATTAATTTTTATAAATTAGTAATGTTTCATAAATGAAGTATTAAAAGATTGGCAGAGAAAGTGTCGTAGAATGGGGACAGACGTAGACGGAAATTACTTACATACACTGCTTTTTGCGGATGATCAGGTCATCCTTGCAATGGACGAAGAGGACGTCAATTACATGGCCAGAAAACTGCACGATACTTATGAAAAATGGGGGCTCAAAATAAATTATGGCAAAAGCAAGTATATGGTTGCAAATGGAAGAGCCACAAAGATGCAGATAAATGGATATGCCTGCACACAGTACAAATACCTGGGCCTGGGGACAGTTATATCAGACGAGGGTAACAGCCGAAAAGAAATTGCAAATAGAATCTCCCAAAACTAAACAGGCATCGCAGAGATTAAACTCTCTGCTATGGTCGAAACAAATACTTAGGTATGTAAATATGAAACAGGAATTTTTGTATAGAAAATACACGTTTAGTGTATGAAAATGAAACAAAATATTTTATTCGAAGTATTGCCCATCGCTAGCTATACATTTTTCCCAACTCTCTGACAATTTAAAAAAACTTATGCTCTTTTGAGGCAAACCAATCATCGAACCATTTTCGTACATTTTCCTAAGAAGTGAAGCGCTGCTCAGCAAGTGCATGTCCCATCGATGCAAATAAGTAGTAATCGGACGGAGCCAAGTCTGGTGAGTAAGCCGCATGCGCAAGTATTTCCCAACTAAACGCCTTGCTGTATGGGATGGTGCATTATCATGAAGCAAAATCACTTTGAGTTGCCTTTTTTGATATTATGGTAGTTTTTCACGCAAAGCGTGATTTAAATCGATCATTTGTAGCCGGTAGCGTTCAGTATTAACGGTTTCGCCAGGTTTTAGCAGCTCATAATAGATCACACCCTTCTGATCTCACCAAACACAGAGCATTGTCTTCCGTCCATAGCGATTTGGCCTTGCAGTCGATGTCGATGGTTCGTCTGGAGTTACCCATGATCTTTTACGCTTAGGATTCTCGAAATATATCCACTTTTCATCGCCAGTCACAATTCGATGGAGAAATGACTTTCTTTTGTACCTGGCGAGCAGCATTTCGCAAGTGGTTTTTCGGTTTTCCTGCTGTCTTTCAGTCAGTTCATGTGGAACCCATTTTCCCGTCTTCTGGATCTTTCCCATGGCTTTCAAACGTATGGAGATGGCTTCTCGTGTCACATTTAATTGATCCGCGAGTTGTTGTTGCGTTTGAGCGTCATCCTCATCCAACAGTGCGTGCAATTTTCTGTCTTCAAACTTTTTCTGTGGTCTCCCACGTTCTTCGTTTCTCACGTCAAAATCGCCACTTTTGAATTCTTTAAACCACTGAAAGCAGTGTGATTTACCAAGAGCATACTCACTGTAAGCTTCTACCAGCATTCGATGCGATTCTGCAGCAGTTTTCTTCAAATATAACAGAAAATCAATGCTGTCCGCAAATCGTACTTTCCAGGCACAAAATTTGACATGTTCAACGCTATTAAAAACTATGCAGTTGTATGAAACTTTTATTGTTGTGAATTGAAAATTTTTGCCTGATATCAAAACAAGAAAATGGCGCCAATGACGCGGTTTGGCGGTAACTACATTGACAGCTAGGGCCATTTATGGGCAAATTATGGTTTCATATTTACATGGCTGATGCCTGATGGCTTGAAAGAGCGAGATCTAGGACGCGGTTTTCCAAGCATCTCTATGCACTTATGCCACATTTGGCTCATTGTACACCCTAACTGAGAATTTTGCCTATCTGGAGTAATTTCAACTCCAGTAGTGATTTTTAACGTGTTACACATCGCAGTGACACGGGACCTACGGCTTTACTTCTTATCCGACAGAAGGCGCATTTTCAGATTTTTCCTAGCAAGAAAAATCTCGCCGCCCTCAGCCAGGTTCGATTCATATTTACATATCAAGGGATCCAAAAAAAGCTGATCCCAGCGGGCTGTGGAATGAAAAATCACGTCTTTTCTAGACTAAAGGAATGTTTATAATGTCCATTTCAGGTTAGGTTATGTTAGCTGGAATTAAATAATAATGAAACGTCATTATTAGGAGCAGAAATCTTTTATTGAGCAACAGTAAAAGAAATGAATAAACCTGAACTAATGGAATGATCACAACAAATGATGAAAATGTCTGCCTTCTTCCTCCAAACATTTCTGAACTCGTCTTCTCATACCTTCAAAAACATTTTATAATAATTGAGGTGAGTTGTCAATTTCTTGACAGTTTTCTTCAATTCTAAGTTTCAGTTCGTTCAGCCAGGGTGTTGCAGTATTCCTGCTAATGATTCGGTCATCAAAATATTCGCCTAAAAAATTAATTGTATCTGCAGCTGCATGAGCTGTTGCGCCATCCTGTTCCAGAAAACCATCCCGTAGCTCATCATCGTGTAGTTCATTTAAGAAAGGTTGCAATAATTGGTTCCTGTACCTTGCTGCTGTTAGCGTGCCTTCGAAAAATATTGGCCCAACTAATCTACGACGACTCATTCCAACCCAGACTCCTATTTTCTGTGAATGAAGGGGAACTTTAATTGTAACGTGTGAATTCTCGCTACTCCAAATCTGTATATTCTGTGAATTAACATACCCATTAAGGTAAAACCAGGTTTCGTCCGTAAAAAAGGTTAAATTTAACTCCTCATCATTGAGATTATCCAAAAACCAACGACAAAACTGAACTCTTTTTGGATAATCCTGTTCTAAAAGCTCCTGAACGGAAATAAATCGGTAAGGATGCAGATGCAAAGCTTGTCTCAATATTCTGTGGCATGTACCGTAACCTAAATCATCAACATGCTGGCATAAATGTCTAATTGGTGTTTTTGGAGCCTCGTCAATTCGTTGTTTTACAGTTTGAATTAAAGCAGGTACTATCTTCCTTGGCTTACCAGACCCTTCTTTCCTTCCAACACTTCCAGTTTCTCGAAAACTGCTGACTAAATTCTTAACCAAAGCATAAAATTTTCGGTATGTAATAATTTCATTGGGATACCTCTCTCGGAATTCCACAAAACAAAGAGGAATCGAATAGGTCCATTCTCCGTCAACTTGAAAGCCGTTCCGAAAGATTCAATAACGGATGCTCTTTGAAATGTATTAAAAATGATTTTAATAATCTGTCAGATTCGTATTAAAAAAAAGATAACTAATTTATCTGATATCATAAACATTCCTTTAGTCTAGTAAAGACGTGACTTTTCATTCCACAGCCCGCTGAGGATCAGCTTTTTTTGGATCTCTTGATATTTACATACCTGGTACATAAGAAGACAAAAAAAGGATATACGATACAATAGCGAAAAGTATACTCACCTATGGGGCAGACACGTGGGAAATAACAAAAAGAAATAACAAAAAGAAATAAAGAAACAATTTTAGCAACAGAAATGGACTTTTTACGAAGAAGCTGTACGAAAAGCGGACTGGAACATGTAAGAAACGAAAACATACGAGAAGAAATGAAAATGGAAAAAATTGGAAAAATAATGGAAGAAATCGAAGAGGAAAGGTTAAAATAGTATGGCCACATGAGAAGAATGGAACCGGATAGATGGCCACAGATGGTTTGCAAGTGGAGACCCTGGGAACGTCGTAAGAGAGGCCGCCCTCTAGTAGAGAAGTACGAGAGGCTATGGAGAGTAGAACTTTGCAAGAAGAAGACTGGAATGACAAAGTCTTCTGGCGCTTGAGATGCGAGAGACAGCTTTAAGCAGTAAAAATACTCGCCTATATACATAGTAATGTTTCAATATGTTTCAATATTTTCATTTATCACCGCAGAAGTGGGAAAATGTTATTGTACAGGGTGTCTCATAACTCGAGATAAGACGTCTCGTAGCGCTGTGCAGCAGTGCTTCTTCTTCTTCCTCTTCCTCTTCTTCTTCCTCTTCCTCTTCTTCTTCTTCTTTTTCTTCAGCCTATTTTCGTTCACTCCTGGATGTAGGCGTCCCTTAAACTCTTCCAGACCGCACGATCTCTGGCTTTATGATGCCGGTCTGTACCTGCTAATTTCTTGACGTCGTCGAGCCACCGCCAGCATCTTGTCTCGCGACATGGCCAACCCAGCTCCACTTCATGTGTGCGATACCTTCAGCTAGATCTATGACCCTTGTTCGTAATCTTATATCTTCGTTTCTGATATGATCTCTCAAACATATTCCCAACATCGCTCTCGCTATAGCTCTCTGCATAACTTCTAACCGATGCGCTCTTTTAACTGTAAGGGTCATTGTTTCCAGTTCATGTGATGCAGGTGTCAAATACTCTTTTCTTCAAGTTTATAGGAATCTGCTTGTTTTTAAATATATGTCTAAGTCTAGCGAAGGCTTCCCAGGCTAGACCAACTCTTCTCGCAATTTCTGCTGACTGATTGTCTTTGCCCAGTCTGATTTCGTGGCCGAGACAGATATATTTATTTACTTGCTGGATTAAGTTATTGTTCAAGTATGGCTCTTATGACGTTGTCAAACATTA
Organism: Limonius californicus; assembly: GCA_014611495.1. Classification (NCBI taxonomy): domain Eukaryota; kingdom Metazoa; phylum Arthropoda; class Insecta; order Coleoptera; family Elateridae; genus Limonius; species Limonius californicus. The sequence continues at coordinate 9,920 of JABXWE010008599.1, read as the reverse complement.
CTCTTGTTTTTCCCAGATCATGTGTAGACCTATTTCCCGAGATGCTATATTCAGATCTTTTAGCATATCTTTTAGTAACTGGGCGTCATTGCTTATGAGAACGATATCGTCGGCAAAACGTAGATGGCTCAAGTATGTACCATCGATATTTATTCCTGTCTTTTCATAAGATAGCTTCTTAAAAACGTTCTATAACGCCAGCGTAAAAATCTTTGGAGATATTGGATCGCTTAGGCGCACTCTCTTCTCTATTAGAATTTTGTTTGTTAATGTTCCGTCATCAATACGTATCCTCATAGTAGGTCCCTCATACATATCTTTTATGAGTGTAGAATATCTGGAATCAATCCTCTCATCGTCTAGTGCCTTCAGAAAAGCCAATTTTGCAATCAAATCGAAAGCTTTGTGATAGTCGATGAATGCAAGGCTCGGGGAAATATTGTAGTCTGTGTGTGTAGTCTTTTTCAATTAATGTATTGGAGTTATTCTATCATTGCCCGGAGCTTTTCGATTTTTCATTTGCTTTAATGCCGAGATAATTTCGTACTTCGTGATCTCTGGAATGTGCTCCGATCCTACATTTAATATATTATGTGGTAGTTCTGGTACTAGGTCCGGTGTTTGGGAAGCATAAAGTTGTCTAGAAAATTCTTCTATAGCTTCAGAAATATCTCTTTTAGATGATACTGTATTGTTGGTTCTATTTCGGATCTTGATTATTTTTGTCTTTCCTGGTGATAGTTCACAGCGTAACACTTTCATATTTCCATTTTTAGCTATGATTTCCTCTATCATTTTGGTGTTATAGTTTCTGATGTCCTTCCGAATTTCACGCTTTGTTTCCCTATTCAGTTGTTTGTACTCTTCTGAATCCTTCAAAATTTTTGTTATTATATCTATTAATTTAATGGTGTTGTTTCCTAATTTTTTCGTTTTGGAAACTCTTGTTCTTGCGCATATCTTTTTGGTTACCGTTTGGCTATCAGACACTATTTTTTAAGCAAGTTCATCTCGGCTACTGCTTTCTATTTTAGTTCGTTTTGGTATTCTGCCCTCTTCTCGTCTTCTACTTCTGCCTCTGGAAATTTAAGGTTTTGGATGAGCTTTCTCCTTTCGGCTTTTAGGTTTATATCTAGCTCTAACGAATCTATGGTCGGTTCCGGTGTCAAGGTAGTTGAGAACTGAAACATCTGCTATTATTTTCTTATCGTTGGAAAGAATGAAGTTATTTCATTCTTCGTTTTCCCATCAGGACTTTTCCACATCCATTTCCATTGCTTTGGTTTTTTAAAAAACGTATTCATGGAGAATAGTCTTTCTTCGTTTAAGAAGTTCTCCAACAGTTCCCCTCTTGTATTCTGTTTACCCAAGCCAAAGTGACCTATACAGTCAGTTCGTATTATCTGGTTCTCTCCGATCTTTGCATTGAAATCCCCTAACAGTATCTTGTAGTGGGACTTCTCTGCTCTGATAGAGGCTTTGATGTCATCGTAGAACTGTTCTATATCTTCCTCCTTCGCAGTGCTGGTTGGAGCATATGCTAATAGTATTTGGAGCTCATAGCGTTAGTTAACCTTCACTGTTATATAGATTACTGTATAGCAGCAGCAGGGTATACTAAATATAAAACAGCTGAAATATTTATTTTTCGCGGGCTAGTTTCTTTATACGAAGCACAAAAACAAGCGAAAACTTGGCAACTGTGTAATATACATGTTGTATGCTCTACGAAAAATATTTTTGCAGTTACTATGAAAAACTATATAACAGATAACCTGCCATAAATCTACCGATCTGGAAAATGATATTTTGAAGCCAATCTCGAATCATGATTCCATAATAGACTGGAGCACCGTCTTGTTGGTACCACATATATTGTCTAATTATCAATGGAACATTTTTCAATAGTATTGGAAAATCTTCATTAGGAAAATGTAGGAAATTTTCAACATTAAGACATTGTCCTGATGTTTATTTAATAGCCATTCACAGTATCTTTGTTTATCGAAAATATATAGGCCGTTGTCGTGTAATATTCTGCGTACTGTCTACTATGATATGTCTACAATCCGAGAAATACTATGTAAGCTTGTCGTAGGCTTCCATTCAATTAAATCTAACACATTTACTTCAATACTGGACTGTCTTGCCGTAAATTAACGACTACCACAGCCTCTTCTTAGATCAACACTTCTTCTCTCTCGCAATCGTTGGTCAGTTCGTTTAATAACTGTGTGGTTTGGATGTCTGCTATTTGGATAGCCTTGGGCATATAGCATTCCCGCATTACAATTACCGGCAACCTCTCCAAAAATCCTAATCATATCCATTTACTCATGAAATACGTATTCCATTAATGCAAGTGTAACAAAATTTACAAAAAAGATCGGAAAATAGTGTTTGACAACTGTAAATAGCAGTGTCTCATCAAATAAAAAGTTAGTATCAGCCTTGCTTTGATGCCATATTTAAATCCGGTGTTTTCAACAAAATCTTATAATCATAAATTTGCAACATGCAGAAGTCATTTTTGTTGTTAATATCTTAAGTTTATTGATGAAGAACTACTTTCATCGATTATATCTATTAGTTCAGCTTTATTATTAAAGATACGCAGAATTACAATTTCAAACTTCAAGAAGCTGTGAAGAAAATTGATTTTTTCATTTGTTAGTGTCAAAAACGTAAAATGCCAAGATTGGCAGAAATCGAGAAACTTCTTATCGTTGCTAAGTTAGAGGAGGGATGGTCTGTAAGAGCAGTAGCAAATAATTCTGGACTAAATAAAAGTATCATTATGAAAGTGAAGAAAAGGTGGGAAGAGGAAGAGAGCGCAAGCAGAAAAGAAGATTCAGAACGTCCCAAAATTACAAATAATGCTCAAGGCGAAGCGCTCGTGAATTATTTAAGAGAAAATCCATTTTAAATGGCGAGGGACGCCGTATTTGCAGTAAACTTTCCAGCATCGTGGTCAACGGCATGTCGGAGAATTAGAAATTCTGAAGTGAATAACTCGGCGAGTGCTAAGAAAATATTAACAGAAGAGCATAAGCAGTCGCGCATTGTTTTCCTTAAATTATTTTTATCGGCCCCTAAATTTTTGGAATAATGTGGTTTTTTCTGATAAAAACTCTTCCAGTGTAGTCATGACGGCTGTATACGTGTGTATCGTGTACGTGTCCCCACGGAACACGTCTGGACGATTTTTTACAAATTTTTTGGCATAGATATGCGTGCATGATCAGAGTATAGCTTGGCATATTAGTGGTCGCTTGAAGGGGCAAGCTTATCTTGATGTTTTGGAAAACGTTATGCTTCCTTCATACCCTGTTCATACGGTCAATATGACAAGGCAGTGGTTTTTGAACAATAACATCGAGGTATTGCCTTGGACCCGATCTAAGCCTCATAAAGAATGTTTGGGGTTTATTAGTGAAAAACATTATAAACGCGACGTTAGACCTCAAAACGAAAATGAATTGTGGGCGTCTGTTAAAGACAGATGGGAAGAATTAAGTCAAGATGAAATTTATTGGCGAAATCTTATTTCGTCTATGCCTGCAAGATTAATTGAAGTTATAGAAGCTGATATGGCAATGACAAAGTATTAACACTTATACCAAGGGGCCTCGGTGGAGTAGTGCGGGAACGCGTTACAACTCGAGGTCACAGCGAAACGTAGTGGATCCGCTGGGGTGTTCGAATCCCAGCTGGGGCAACCGCATTTCGCTTAATTAAGTTTAGGGTATAAGTTGCATTAATGTTTAGTGTGTAAGGGATGCCCGCACCCCCCTGAAGTAATGCGAAAGCGGTTCCGGGGGGGGGGGAGTATGAATTAATGAGAAAAAACCCTTCTACCTGCTTCATGTGTAAACTGTATTTTATAACAATAAATATCTGCGCATTATGTTTTCTTTTGCCAATAAATTATTATTAAATAGTAAATAGTTTACAACAAAGAACTTGTTTTATATTAGATAAAATAGTGACAACTTCATTGTTAGTGCATAACCTATTTAACAATATAATGTTAAAGTTCATAGAATACGCATTTACACAGCAACATGTACGCGATTTTTTGCAAGCCAATGTACTTGTCCGCGGTTTTATTTTTGTTTTGAATATGTTAGTTCGAAACAAAAGTGAATAATGAAGTGTCTGGTATCAATCCAATTACCTCGGGTGTGCCACAGGGCAGTGTGCTCGGTCCACTTCTGTATGCAATACAACATTGGTAACGTTTGCTGATGACACAATCATTCTTGCAAGCCACGAAAATCTAGCTATAGCTTCATCACGCATACAGGATCACCTAAATATACTCCAAGAATGGTTGCAGAAATGGCGTATAAAGTAAATGCAAATAAATCGCAGCTTATCACTTGTACACTTATAAAAGATCAGTCCCCAACACTACAAATAGATAAGCAAGATATACCACAAGTCAGTGTACTTAGTTAAGTATCGCGGACTAAATCTAGATGATAAGCTGAACTGGAAACAACACATTATCAAAAAAAAGCAAATAGATATAAGGGAAATAAACTGGTTAATAGAAAGAAACTCAAAACTCTCATTAGACAATAAGATCCTGATTTACAAAGCAGTTATAAAGCCAATTTGGATTTATGGAATAGAATTGTGGGGATGTGCATGCAAATCCAACCTAGCTATGATACAAAGAAACCAATCGAAGATACTAAGAATGATAACAGACGCACTCTGGTACGTGTCAAATCACACTCTTCACGTAAACCTTAAAGTACCATACGTACAAAATGTAATCACCCATGAAAGGAGTGTCACACCATGGGAAATTGGAATTTCACACTAACCTGTTACTAGATATATATATATATATATATATATATATATATATATATATATATATATATATATATATAAGCGAGTCTTTTACAGCTTAAAGCCGTCTCTCGCATCTCAAGCGCCAATAATCTTTATCTTGCCAGTCTTCCTCGTGTAAGTCTCGTATTTCCATTGCCTCCTGTACTTCTTGAGTCCACCCTCTAGGTGGTCGTCCTCTTTTGCGTCTTTCCCAAGGTATCCAGCTCCAAACTATTTGCGGCCATCTATCAGGTGCCATCCTTCTCATATGTCCATACCATTTTAATCTTTTCTCTTCTATTTCTTCTATCACTGTTTTTTCCATATCCATACTTTCTCTTATAACTTCATTTCTTATGTGCTCTAATCGGCTTTTCCTACAGCTTCTTCGCAAAAAGTCCATTTCGGTTGCTAAAATTTTTTCTTTGTATCGCTTTGTTATTTCCCATGCTTCCGCACCGTAAGTAAGTATGCTTTTTACCACCGTATTGTATATTCTTTTCTTTGTCCCCTTATGAATTTGCTTTGACCACAATAGCGAGTTTAATTTCTGCGTTGCTTGTTTAGCTTGTGTAATTCTATGTGTAATTTCGGCTCGGCTGTTACCTTCTTCTGACAGTATTGTACCTAAGTATTTATATTTCCTGCAGGCTTTTATTACATTTCCATTTATCTGCATGTCCTGAGCTCTTCCATTTGCTACTATATATTTAGTTTTGTCAAAATTTATTTTAAGTCCCCACTTCTTATAAGTTTCGTGCAGTTTTCTGGTCATGTAATTTATATCGTCTTCGTCTGTTGCCAGTACTACCTGATCGTCGGCAAAAAGTAGTGTATGCAAGTAGTTTCCATCGATGTTTATTCCCATTCTGCTACATTTCACCTGCCATTCATTTAATGTCTCGTTAATATATACTTTAAATAATGTTGGGGATAAGCAACAGCCTTGTCTCAATCCTTTGGTTACCTTAAATGGTTGTGATATGCTATTTCCGACCTTAATCACGCTTTTTTGGTCCTTATAAATTTCTATAATCGCGTCTATATATATCTGCGGTAGATTAGAATTGTTTAGTACCTCCACTAACTTTGTAATCGGTACCGTGTCATAGGCTTTTTCCAGGTCTACAAAAACCATATGTGTTTCCCTATCTCTTGCCCCTCTTTTTTGTACTATGACTTAGAGTGAAGATGTTATCCGTGCAGGATCTACCCGCTACGAATCCACATTGTTCTTCTCCAATTTCTATTATCTTTTCTATTCTTTTTTTACGTGTTCATCCATACAATCTTCCTACTGATGATGTTACCGTAATACCCCTATAATTACCACATTCTGCTCTACTTCCTTTTTTATAAATGGAGCTAATATATCCCAATTTCCATTCTGTGGGTATCTCTTCTCTTTCTATGAGACATCTATTAAATATTTGTTGTAGTACCTCAATAAGTCTCGTAGGGGCGTTTTTAATTAATTCAATATGAATATCTCCAGGACCTGGTGCTTTATTATTTTTCATACCCTTTATTGCTTCTCGGATTTCCTGCTCTGTTATTATTTCTGCTCTATGGTCATCACCTCGTCTTTGTACCGATTCTTCTCTTATATACTCTTGCCTATCTTCTGTTAACATGTGTTCGTAATACTTTTTCCATGTTTCCATTTTTATCATCTGGATATTTGCTCTTTGTTTGTTATCTTGTCTAAGAGTGTTTATGACTTTCCAGGCTTCTCTTGTTCTTGTTCCTCCTATACATCGTTCTACTTCTTCACATCTGTTATTCCATTCCTCATTCTTTGCCTTGATTACATCTCTTTTTACCTCTCGCCTTATCCTTACATATTCCTTTCTATCTTCTTGGTCTTGTGTCGCTAACCACTTTTTGTAAGCTTCCCTTTTCTCTTTGACGTTTTCTTTCACGGTTTTATTTTCCCAATAGTTTATTTTTTGTTTTCCTTCCACTTCTCCTAATGATTCATATGCGGCTTCATGAATTGCTTGTTTCATTTGATTATAGACTTCCTCTACACTACCGGGTACCTCTTGCACTAGTTTATTCGATAACCTTAATTTATATAAAAATGCTATGGATTCGTCCTGTAATAATTTCAAGTTGTATCTTTTAGCTCGTAAGTTCACTTCTGTTTCTATTCCTTTTGATTGTTGAAGGTTGCTCTTTTGTTTGAGGTATATTTTTGCTCTAAGTAACATGTGATCCGTTCCACATTCGGCTCCTCTTAACGCTTTCACATCGTGCGTCCTTAAGTTTGTTTCCTGTTTCAGTAACAAATAGTCAATTATCGACTTTAAACCACGCGTTGGTTGAGTCCACGTGTACTTGTGTTTATCTGGATGTTGAAAGTATCCATTCATTATTTTAAGATCAAATCTGTTACATACTTCTACCAGTCTATTTCCATTTTCATGGACTACATCTTCCCCAAATTTTCCTATAACTGGGTCATGTTCTTCATGCCCTGTCCTAGCATTTAAGTCCCCCAGCAGTATAATTTCCTTTCTTTTTCCAATTTTTGTCAGCAGTGTAGTTATGTCATTTTCAAATTCGTCCTTTATATTATTATTTGCGTCATCTGTAGGAGCGTATGCCGCAATTATTATAATGGTATGTCCAAAAACTTTCATTTCTAATGTCATTAGTCTTTCATTTATCTCTTCCCAATGCTTAATGCACCTTTTGTACTTCTTTGATACGACAATAGCTACTCCAGCCTTTGCTCTCTTTTCCTTTGGGACTCCGCTGAAGAACCATACATAGTTTGCATACTCTTCATTTCCTGTTCCTTTCTTCTTTGTTTCTGTAAGTGTTGCTACATCGATCTTGTATTTGGAGAGTTGTTCAAAAACTTCAACTTTTTTTGTGTTTATACCTTGTACATTCCACTTACCGAAATTCAGTATCCTTTTTCGTTTGCTTTTCCGTACATCAAAATTTCCATCCTGGTTCCGAGGCTTGCGCTTTGATTTTTTAACAGTTTATTTGTTTTTCCGAGTTACGAGGAGTTAGCCCGCGTCCTCAACCCCCAACCTGGAGGACCAGAGACTTTGATTTTGGGGTGTCCCTCCCCTAGATAGCTTGCTGTACCGCAGCTGTAGAGACCTATCTTCCCTGTTGTGGCTCTCCCGCCTTCTTAACCGTTGAGACTGTATCTTCTTTGGTATTAGGAGCCGTTGACCGGTTTTCACCTGTCACCCTAGGCAGGGGCCCTTACAGGGTCCTATCAGCCGGGCCAGCTGAACCCAGGTTTTTTTACGAGGTTGTTACTCCTCCCCATCCTCCTTTTTCATCCTGGCTTTGGACAGGCAATGGCGGAGTTCCTGTTACTAGAACATCTACTAATATATGAGGACAACAGAAAACTAAAAGGGACCTGGCCAATAGACCTAAGATAAGGTAGAAGTGGTAACGTCGCTGGACATCACCCTCATCATGTCACCCTTCGAGTGCCTTGTCTCTTACGAAACGTACCGATCTGTCACCCTTAGTGCATCTTTAAGTCATAATATTAGCCTATAGAGTTGATTACACTTTGATTGCTGATTTTTAAATAAACAATATATGGTAATTATACTAGTCTGATCCAGTTATATCAATACTTATCAAACTTCGCTGTCAGTTGATAAGATATAGACTTTAATTGCATTACTAATCTGCGTTCACATCCATAATAACTATCAGCAACAAAAAAACTGGATAATATAATTCAAAATTAAAATGCAGTGTCATCAGGTATCACATTAATTCTGATCTGCTTAATATCTATTCTTTATTAAAACGATTGCATTTAACATTATTTAACAAGGCATTCTCATACAATAACAACAAAGTATAACCATGAGAAAATAGAATTTGTGGGATGTTCATGGCTTTCTAAAAGACATCTACATTCTGTCCTCGACACTCCAATACACAATTATTAATTAACTTTTATATAAACTGCCACATACGATTGTCTGATGACACAATTGTATTAATAAGCTATATAGGGCGTCTCAAAATGCCTTCACCACAGAAAAACTGGTCAAATTAGACTTAAAAAGGCAAACAGAATTGATGTAGCTGTTGTAATAACGCAGAAATAATCCCTGAAAGTTGGATTTCGTTTGTGCTTTATTATGATTAATTATCAAAAATGTTTCATTAATTACATTGAACACACATTCGTACTTCTAATTTTTCCCACGAAACATTTTAAGTACATTTGATAACACTGCTTAAATAAGTCCTTTTATTTCATATACAAAAATCATGAATATCTAGCATTTTGAAATCAAAAAATTGAAGTTCAAATAATTGTTCTTCGTTGTTGATGACGGAATACTACACGTCCGAAGAATATGCTGACATGAATACAGTGGCGGCTTGTACTAAAGGGCACAAGGGCACGTGCCCACCCAACCACCAAGATAAACACAGAAAGAAATTCGCATGTAATTCAGTGCATTATTTTAACGATGGTATCAAATTTTCCTTCCGCACCACAAGCGCGGCTAACAGCCTCAAAACTATTTTCCGGGGAACGCTCTGATTTGTTCCCCATGCAGAATTCGGTTGGCTATCGGTTATCTTCGCTATACGCGATATACCAGGCCAGTGGGGCACCGAGCGAAGCGTTCCCCATTTAAAGCCAACGTTTGATTTTCGACCGTAGTGTTTTATTTTCGCGCAATCGCGCGTGTGAATTCAAAGACGAACGTGACGTTTTTTCAATGATGGAAGTTAATTGTGTGCAAAATCATTTAAAAATCCCGCTATCATTTGAGGAAAAACTTTTAATTAAGAAGAAAGGAAGACCTATTCCTGATCTTCAGATAAACTACAGTTCGACAAGTGAAACCCGAACGTACAATAGAAAATTCAACAAGAGTATCTATGAAAAATACGATTGGATGTGCGGATGTTCAATAACAAATAAACTGTTTTGTCTTATGTGCTTAATTTTTAAGAAATAGGTTAGTGCGTGGAATAAACAAGGGGTGAATGATTTAAAACACATTGCAGAGAGGGCAAAGAAACACAAATCTTCCGTTTCTCACATGAATGCGTGCATGGAT
>JABXWE010008598.1:0-30264 GCA_014611495.1 Limonius californicus | reverse complement strand
GGTGGCTTGGGTTCCACTGCTGCATTTTAGCTGTCACTAAATTAAATGGCGTTGATTGAAGCAACCAATTGTCTTTTTCTACGCCGCCTACCTCAAATAGGAAAAACGTAAAAACCATTTCAAAACCGTCCGGTTTTTCTGCCGGTCCCTGTACATCCGCAGAAAATGGCCCAACCATTTTAAGGTTCGCCGTTCTATTCAATCGTTCACTGTATCCCCAGCTTCCATACTGACTCTAACTCTAGTTCGTTATTAATCCTATCTCTTCGGTATATTCTTCCACTGCGTCTAAGGTAGTCCATTTTAATACTATTAAATCTTCTTTTATATTCTGCGTTTACTAACCACACCTCACAACCGTACATCAGAACAGATTCTACTAATGCCTTTCCAATACGTTTCTTCCTTGTTATGGGTTTGTCTCAGTACATTGAACATCCTAACGCTTTCCTGCTTTGTTAATTCGGTGTTTAAGTAGAACAGAATAAATACTTAGGTGCTATTATCACAAAACATGGGCTAGGAACAACCAAGATTATGGAGATATATAATTTTAGTCTGTAATTTTAAGCAACCCCGTTTAATATTATTTTATGTGTGATTATTGTATCTGCATTTCATGCTATGAATCGTCGTGAAACACAAAACTATCGAATTAATCGGCTTAATTATGCGTAAGAAGGTTCAAACCAGTTGGAGATTGGTAACGCATCATTGTACTGACGGGTGGTTACTGAATAATGTCTTAGATTGGTGCTTCTATTGCAATAAATGACACTAACAGTAAACTTGTATATGTTGACATATTTGAAATATATTTTATTACAAACATAAAAATCCTATGCAATGCTCTACAGCAATAAAAAGGCTCACGCGACGAATCGTTTATTGACACACACCAACTCTCATAAAGTATAAAAATGATTTTTATAATTCATAGTTAAAATAACGGAGTTGTAATTATGAAATAAGAAAGCCTATTTCTATTCCTTTTATTTATAAGCCCTAAATTGATGTAGGTAAGAAGATTTCTTTTCAGCTTACGCTGAAGAACGAAATAACTCAGAAGCCGTCAGTTTAGAGTTATAATTTTGTTTTCTTTTGTAGCATAATGAGAATGCTTTCGAACGCATTGCTTTTAAGAGAGAAGTTTATCTAGAGGTGGTGGCGAATAGCTTCCCACCTGTCACTACATCAAAAAGGATCAATTTAAGAGTTTAGTTGGTAAAAGTGCCAAGAGAAGGAAAAACTTTTAAACTTTTACTAGTTCACAGTTCGCTAAAGCTGACAATACCAGAAAACGGTTTCAGGGTTTTTAATACTTGAACACCATCCTACGACGTGGGAGTAGAATTCCTAATGCTTTTTTTTTGAGAAGGCGACGTGTTACAGAAGGTAAAATATATTTAAAAAAAATAATGACATACAGCTAAAGCTACTCTATGAAAGTTTAGAATAAACCAAAGAGATTATTTTAGATTATTAGATAGCCATTAAAGTTATATACAGAAGTTGAAGAAATCAAATTAACCAGACGTTTGCAATATTATTTTAATTTAGAGGAAAGATTGAGCAATGCCAATTTCTGTAAGTCTTAATATTTTTAACTATTGAGCAAGGAGAAGCAAGATTCAAATAAACGAATTCCATAGTAACAGCAATTCTAGGTTTTTACCCACATTGTTTGTCCCTCAATGAAACATTATTTATTTACAAACTTGCCATATAGAGTGTATCTGAAAGGTTTGTATAAATATAAACTTACAATTGGTTGAGGTAAATAATGGTTGAAAATTGTAATTGATATTTAAAAATTTGATAATAAATTTAAAAAACTGCATTTTTAATTTTAAGCAATGGTTAAAAAAGTCTACGATTAGTTTAATTCTTAACCGCTCAGTAGTGTTCGGCGGACACGTTTTTAAATTGATTATTGGCTATTGGTATCAATAAAGAGAGCGATGTGGATTTTAGAGTATATTGGGATGACTCAAGAAATTCTGGACCTCTTACACGAACGAAGGAAAATTAAGAACGAAGATAGATACAATTATCTGGATATTCAATGTTGCAAGGAACTTAAGCCCTTATAAAAAAGGCACGATGATTTCAATCTAGATAAGAAACCTAAAACAACAGTAACATTTCGTAAAACTCAGACTACCATTTTGCTAAAAGACTCGCCTGGAAGATTTATAACAGATGTGAAAGAACGTCGCACACAATAGGAAAATTATATCGCTAACCTTTTCGATGAAAACAGAACATACCAAGGAAACCTCCTAGAATAAGATGTAACTAAAGGTACAGATATTTTAAAGGTTGAAGTGAAAACAGCCATACGCCAAGTCAAAGCCAGAAAGGTATCTGCTCCGAATGAAATTCCGGTCGATTAAATTAAGCTTCTTGTTGACGGCAGTGTTAGCATCCTAACAGCAATTTTTAATCAAATTTATAGTTCGGGCCAAACTCCAAACGACTAGCTAGATTCAATGTTGATAACATTTACCAAGAAAAGCAAACCAAGCAAGTGTAGTGATTATAGGCCTGATGAGCCATTGGCTGAAACTACTACACCGGGTGATACATAATCGTATTTACTCAGAATGCGAAATTATCTTAGGAAGAGAACAATTTGGTTTTCGTGATGGTTTGGGAACATGAGAAGCGCTGTTCTACGCGAGAACCTTGTTGCAAACCAGCTGTAAATTTCGGAAGAACATATACATTTGCTTCGTAGATTTTGAAAAGGCCCTTGACCGAGTTCAACACTCACTTCTGTTTGAATTTCTGCTATTTGCGGGGTTGGACAGCTATCACATAAGACTTTTGAAAACCCGTTATTACAACCAAACTACCTCTATTAAATTAGATGATACTACCGCAAAAAAATTGCCATTAAACGTGGTGTAAGGTGGGGATACGTATGGCCCCCATACTTTTTAATGTTTATGTTGAGTCAATTTTTAAAGAAGCATTAGATGGCAGAGAAGATGGTGTGAAAGTTGGAAGTGAAATAAGAAGTAACATCATATACGCCGATGACACCACACTGCTGAAAGTCTTGTTGATCTCCAAACACTCGTTAATTTAGTAGCTGAGGCAAGTAGACGCAAAGGTATAAATATAACTATTGGAGAAACTAAATGGATGTTAGTGGGCAAAACGCTTGTTAATTCTGGTCAGATAACAATCGATGAACATAACATAGAACAGGTAAAGCATTTCAGATATCTTGGTAGTTAGCTTAATTCCGACATAAACTCTGATGAGAAGTTGTAGCACTTCTAGCTCGAATCACAATATCTCATCGCATGGTCACGCGCATGCACAACAGATAAAACGGAACGCATTTTATCTATTGCGCATGCGCGTGACAATGCGATGAACGGTTTCTCGTGCAGCGCATCACATTGACCATGCTTGTGAGCGCACGTTTCCTAGAATGGATAAAGTAGTCGCAATGAAAGAAGACGAGAGTAGGATTAATATGAAAACCATACCTGCCAAGTTGTCGACGGTATTTACACCGTAAAGTCAGCGCTTCCCAAACAATTTTAAGATAATAAACGCGTTGCTGTTACCAATAAATAAAATTAATTATACTTAAACAACATTAATAAGAAATGCTTTGATGTTACCATCTATTTTAATAAAAAAAAATTGAATCACGGTTATTAGATACTTAATGACCACAAATAAATTAAAGTAATTATACGTAAAAGACGTTATTTATATTAATGTTCTAAATTGCCAAATTCGATTTCCTTGTCATCGTTGTCATCGCTATTTATGTTAATAATTAAGTCTGTCACATTGGCGATGAGTATTTGTAGTAATGTTCTATGATTAATTTATCACAACGGCTTACCGAATTTCTCCACATTTCTGGAGAAATAAATTGTTGTGCTTTGTTCCATAAGAACCTTGTCGTCCCCGAATCCTTCGCTCCTCATATGATGGTCGCAGTAATTTTTTGCTATTCCCCATATATGTTCGATTGGATTGTACTGACAGTAGTACGGTGGAAGTCTTAGTACTTGATGTCCTCTCGACAGCCATAACATATTTTTTAACTCGAAGAATAAAAACCAAAGTCAAGTCCCACAAAATATTTTGTAAATATTTTAACTCGAAGAATAAAAAGTATGTTATTGACAATTTATGGTTGTCGAGAGGACATCAAGTACTAAGACTTCCGCCGTACCACAAAATATTTTCTAGGATTTGACTTTGGTTTTTCTTCTTCGAGTTATTTACCTTATCCCATTATGAGGTCATTGGACATTAACGAGTTAAACATATTTTTTTGCCTCTTTTCTTTTGCTATCTGCAACAAATGACACTTGAGCGCGTATTGTGGCACCGGAATATTTTTTTCTAGTAGCCAAGTTCTGAATGCATCTTTAGTCCAGCCTGATAGAGGTAATTTTTCATATAGCGCTGAATGATAAGATGCATTACGACAACAGTGGCTTCTGCAAGAGCAAACAGTAAATAGTCATTGATCCTATTGTTAATCAATTCGTTTATGTTATCGTGGTAATCTGCGGATTTGCTAGTTGCCGAAAATATTAACCCGGTACCTTGGAGAAATCCGTTTTCACCACCCGCATGTAAAATAATAAATCGTTTTCCTTCACTAGCCTGTACTTTCTTGCAAGTAAGTGGACGTTTCGCCAAGAACCTTTCTTCCTCCCTTAAAAAAAATCCAGGTTTCGTCCAAAAAGATAAAGTTGTAAATATCTTCGTCGCGTAATGTTTTACATTTATATACTACATGACTCTATTCACACAGTCCTCTTCTAGGATTGTCTTTTTTATAACTAAATCCCATTGAGTGTAATACTTTTCTCAGGCTTGTATCGCAACCCTGGAATATGTATCTTTCTATAAATATATTATTTAAACCTGCTATTGTTATATGGGTGTTCTGTTTATATAGAACATATATGATGGTCCGTATATTTTCTTTCACTCCTTGTGGGAGATTCTCCGTTTTGCTTTCTACCACTTCTCTCTTAAAAGTTGGGATCTCTTTTGCACCTTTACTTTCGTCCATTATTCTTCAAACAGATTTTTCACTTATTTGTAGAACATGTGCTGTACGTTTCACATAACTAGTAAAAGGAACAATCGGACCCATATTTTCTTCTTCCAGCTACATAAACTGAAGCACATTCGAAATTAATTCGTGGCATTTAACTTCTAAAACAAGAGGACTCATTTCGGATCTGCTTAAAAATATATGGTAGATGTTTAAACGCCAATAATTTGTCTTTAATTGCATTTTCTTATTACCTTTATCTGCCTGATTTAAAATATTTGAATAACAGCTTTCTTAACAGCAACTCATTAGGAAATCCCCTAATGACAACTCAAACGAACACAAATTAATCGTTTCTTATTTCTTTTGTATGAATTATGGTTAATCGGGCAATTAAATGTTTTGCAAATACGTACCGCTATATAGGTATAATTTAAAAATAAATGCCAACAAACTAGCCGCTCAGTAAAACATTGTTAAACCCTTTTTGCAGTTTAAATGTATATTGTTTTGGTACCCTTGGTCTCTGCTGGGCTATAAAAGGATGCAGTGTCGCAACTTAGGGTTTTCATTTGAATCCTACTCTGGTTTTCTTACATTGCGACTACTTTACCATCCTAGTTCACTAGCGTTCGGAGGTATCGCCACGGGCAGCTATCAGCCAGCGGCCAAATCATAGCCAGCGCACGGATTTTCAAACTTTTAAACTTGTCGCAGCATTTACAACCATTCCAGGCTCATATTAATTTATAATTTTTTAACGGAACACTTATTCACTTTCCGCGGAACACCAGTGTTCCGTGGAATATAGTTTGAGAAACATTGCACTAGGTCAAATGATGCATGTTTCTAAAATATTATTGACGTTGTTGGAGTTGTATCACTAATTGAAATCAACGCAAGAAATATTTTAAAAGAACATGTTTTTACGAGAAATTAGCAGCCACAATTGGTAAAGCCTCATGTGTAGAGACGAGGAAAGAAAGTGTTAAGTAAGTACCACATTCAAGCGACGAAGAATGTGGTGAGTTCAAGTTAACAACAACCAGCGGTGAAAGGAAAAACCTATTTTATATTTGCCTGTCTAAAATTTCTAGAAACTTAAAACACAGTTGCGACAGGTGTAATCTAAATGTCCGTTCTGAACGTTCACTTAAAAAATAATTTGTTCAAATTGCTTTTCAACGAATTATATTTATTGCTTCTATAATATAAGTACAAGCAATTTATATCACATTATTTACTTTATTTTAATATACGAGGTTGGACAAATATATAACGGGATTGATCAAATGCAAAGCATGTGAGGTAGCCGTAGATGAAAATACATTTAGCGTCCTTAGAAGTAATCTCCCTCGTCTTCTACTCACCGTTGGCATTGACGATACAAGTCGCGGAAAGTCTGTTTAAACTTATCGCGAGGAGGTGCGTTTAGTTCGGCGGTAACATTCCGTTGATTGTCTTCTACGTCGTCAAAGCGCCTTCCCTTGAGGGTCAATTTCAGCTGAGGAAACAACATGAAGTCCGCTGGAGACAGATCCGGCAAATAGGGAGGATGTTCTAAGACTGGGACATTTCTTGTAGCCAAAAACGTCTTCACAATCAAGGCAGAATGCACAGCGGCATTGTCGTGCAAAAGGTATCACTTGCCGGAGGCTGCCAAATAAGGTCGCACACGTCGAATGCGTTTTAGTAAAGGCGTCATGACACCCTTGTAGTACAGGCTAGTGACGGTGACACCCGGTGGCACAAATTCTTTGTGAATGATGCCTTGACTGTCGAAGAAAGTGATCTTCACTTTCGATTTTTTAGACGGAATTTCTCAGGCATGGGAGACGTCTTCGATCGCCATCCAAATTGTGCGGGACAAATTTGGCACAGACCTTCCTTTTCTTCAAATCCTTCTCCAAAGTGGTTCTAATGGTTTCACGGCTAACACTCAGCTCCTGCTCCATTATTCTCAGTGTCAGTCGTCGATCAGCCGCCACAAGTTGTCTGACTTTGTCGATCGTTACGGGGTTTCTCGTTGTGATCGGACGACCCGACTTCTGATCATCGTAAAGGTCCTGCTGACCTTCACGAAATCTGGCAAACCACCCGAAAACGCGAGTACGGGACATGAACTCATCGCCGTACACAGCTTTCAACATCTCGAATGTTTCCGTGGCCGTGTTCCCCAATTTGAAATAAAACTTAATGTTCGCTCTCTGCTCCATGTTTGACATGTGTCACATGTGACAGCTGCACTAACTTGTTCATTCGCATGCACAGTCTACCACGCAAGTTCTGACAGGATGCCGTTTTAGCTATGTGTAGACGAAAGTTCCAGGTACAATTTGGATATGATTTGAAAACAGTCAGTTTCTTATAGCGTCCGCAGTAGTGCCAATCCCGTTTCATATTTGTCCGACCTCGTAATGTTGAGGATTTTCAGTGATGTGTCGATTGGACACTACTGGTCAGATGCGGTATAAACGCGTACTGGGTTGATTAAGGGTTAAACTAGCGGCACACGGGTGATGTGGTTCACATTCTTTCGAGTACCCTTTTCGTCATTCCGTATCAAGGTATCTGATAAGTAGTATAATATACAGTGGTCGGAAGTATCGCGATAGTTTCTGAGTGTCGATTATAGTATCGCGATGCATTTCAAAAAAGCATCGTGTATCGGTATCGCGGTACTTTGTTTTTAATTATCGAGTATCGCGGATTTCCGATATTTTGGCGATACAAATTTGTACAATCACTTTAGAAAATCGAAATTAATAGGTAATTTCAGTTCCTAAACCTGTAAATCCTCTTGGATACTAGGTAAGAATGTACATCGCTAAACTTCAAATATCTTATTTTGTTTTTCATGTAGTTCATCAATAAGCTCGCACCTACAATGCGCCTGGTTTGGCGTTAGACTGGTGCAGGTGTTTATTTAGATATTCGAATATAAATGTTCATTTCAAAGGCGTTCAATTGAGGGTGGACTTTCATTCGTGAGGTTCGAGATGATAATGTTGTCAATATACGTACGTCGTACATATGTAAGAAAGGTCTTTTATTAAGACGAGCTTTGGAGTAACGAAAACTTGAGATAAGTAGAAAGTATACCGATTTTATTAATTTGTGATATGTTTGAAGGAAAGGAAAATGTCGCTTTTACTGTATATATTATGTTTATTCTGAATATAATCAGTTTACCTATACTGAGTTTAAAACTGACTAATAATTCTAGTTCATATCAACAGGAGAATGTACAATCATGTACTTTAAATTATTAGTGATTGGAGGTAACTCAGTCACTGGTGACATGTTGCTATTGAACGTTTGCAATTAAAAATGATAGCGCGTTACTTTTTCTAGTAACGACTAACGGCTGTAAGACTGAATTTTAGTTGGTTCGGTATGCAATATTTAAAATTGCGCCAGACAAAAATTCGTTAAACGCAGCTAAAAAAAATCTTATTCCATGCGAATATTCAGTTCATTGCATTCTTCCAACGAAATAATGCATGTATTTAGGTGTGTGGTTATTGACAGAGACTTTTAAAGTGTAATGGAGACAGAATATTAAAGGATTAAAGTTGAGGGGCTGTTTGGGTATCATTTTACCACTTAGGGATAATATCTGTTTTCAGTTATCAATTTCCATATTTCCTGCAAACCGTGGAATCAACTTTCTAATGTTTCCTTTCTTAAAAACAGAGACTAATGAGTATTTAGGAAAATGCTAACACCTTAATGACGTAAAGTTAGTTGCTTTGGTAGATTTTGTCTGTATTTCTCTACATCGTCCTGTACAGACCCAGACAACTAGGTTGGGCCAATGTTGGCGTCCCTATATTAGCTTCATATCGGAAATATTTTGTTGTAATGGCTATACATTTGCAGCCAAGGTTTACCCAACATTCCGTTTACAATGTAAGCAAAACACCTGCAGCGCTTCTTGGCAACACATAATGTGCTTATATTTTATATATGTATATTGATAGCCAGGATTTAATCAACATACCACTTACAATGTTGGCGAAATATGTGCAATGTTCCTTGGCAAAACGTAGTTCGTTTATATTAGCCATGTATTGACAATTAAGTATCGCCAATATAAGTTATCAATATTGGTTAATTATTGTGAAGCTACAGTGAAAAACAAAAAAGCTAGCCATTTTTATAAAACTGCAAGAAATGACTTGATATTATGATTTATATGAAATTATCACCTTGGAGTATAGAGTGATAATTTTAAGCCTCAAGAGTCACCTCTAAATTCTCATATGGGCTGCAACATCTCTGCCCAGTACTGTGCCAATATCCTTTTATATATATTGTAGACGCGTTACTGGTTTTACATTGGCGATATATTGACTGACCAATATTGTTCTACTATGGTATTTCATTTATTGGTATAATATTGGCTTTAACTACGAATTCTTATATTGGCTTCAACGTCTCTGTCCAATAATCTGCCAACATCCTTAAATATATATTGTAGACGCATTATTGGTTTCACATTGGCGATATATTAGCTGACCAATATTGTTCTTCTACGGTATTTCAATTATTGGTTAAATGTTGGCTTTAACTTTGAATTCTTCTGTAGCGGCCAACCTGTTTGCCGAATGCTGTACTAATATGTGCTTCACGATGAAGCGTTGAGCCAAGAAACGATATATATCCAACGTTAAACCAATATTGGTAGAGTATTTGCTGTTACTTGGTGATATTCAACTTGCATCTAAAATTTTAGTTTTTCTTATTTATAATTACCAACTATTGGCTTTCCTGTTTTAGAACTAAATCAAAAATATTAAGGCCAATAATAATTGTTAGGAAGTTAGAAAATATTCTTTTCGGCAAGTGTAAATTGTCAAGGGTCGCTTAATTCTAGTGATGGTCGAAGAAGGTGTTAATGCCAGAGATGTAAATTATTGGTCAGATGGGGTTTTTCCGAGGCCATTTAGAATCAAGTAATTTTTTTGTGTAAATATATTTTATACCAATATATATGGTAACCATGACAATAACGACGTACTTTTCGTTCACCCTACTCGCAATGTATACATATAAATATCAACATTATTACGGGCAACGTGAAATATTAACATAATTTTCCTATGAACCATGGTCATAAAATTAGTTATGGTCTTTAGCTTCTTCTTTTTTACAACAGAACTTTTGAATAAATTACAAATGTATAACATTTTATAAGTAGTAGCAACATTTGAATTAAATGTAATCGTATTGGATTTACACAAGATGTTTTGTACATAGTCATAACAGGCATTTGATCTTCTTCTTCGTCTGTCGGTAGGTCAATGGCCTGTTAATTATTGACAATGAGTCGTTTATGTGAGCTCTCTTACTACGTATGCCGAGCAGGAGGCTAACCCAATCCGCCGAACAGAGAAGAGAAGTGCCAGTACATGGTTTACAATTGTCAAAGATGTTCGCATGGCAACCGGGACCGACAGCTGTGTGCTCTCCCAAGCACCATATTTGATAACAACTGAATTTTCGTACGCACTAAAAATATAAACTTACACGCGTGTACACTTAAAGCTATTACTGTATTACAATAACTACGGATATTTTAAACCAAATATTTCATTTAATTTAAATAATTACACAGTGATATAGACAGTATTTACTTTACCTTTCCGGTGTAGATGCTGTAATTCAGAAAATAATCTGATACGCGAAAATTTTATTAATATTATTATTATTTCGTAGTAGATGTATTTGCGCAATAATGAATTAATTAATTGTATTATTACCGCAAATTTGTAAGTTTAAATGTTTTTGTGGATTCACCCAGTGACAATGCAAGTAAAATATTTCACGAACAGAGAGAATTTTCTAACAACTCTTTTTCCAAGTTTTTTCTGTTGGATGGAATTAATGGTTTTGCACAAGTGGAATGAAATGTGGCATGCAGAAGCACTTTAAAATGTACCAATTAAGAACTTTTTCATTAACTGGTTCTAAAAAGCCGATTGAGTAGTTCTGAAAACTTTACTATTGATAATGTTCAAGATAGCAATGTTGATTGATGGTGTATTAAACCTTCTGTCTTAATTTGTTTCTGGTTAATGCTGATATTTTAAAATCTTTTCAAATCAGGCGATAAAAATTTCTTAAATATTTCATAATTTACTCTTACCTGCTATCTATTCATTCATCATGAAATACATAGGATGGGAATCGAAAAAAATCCAAAAAATGTCTCATATATCTTCTTCTGAATGTTTTGAATTATCAGTAATAAATCAATAACCTACAAATTTACTACTTAAAAGTGTCGTTTTGGATATGTAATGGCTGTACATATCTTTGATCATTGAGAGAATGAGCATAGATAACGCATGTAATACTTATATTGGCGTTTTCTGATTATGGAGTACCTAATATTGCAAAAATTGCCACTGCAGTTTAACCTAGCAAGATTTATGTAAACATGTAGTTGAACTACTGGATTTAAAAGTCAGAGAATCAGTTTGTAAGAAAGTGTTGCTCAAAAGCAGGGCCGACCTTCTCTAAAAGGAGCCCAGGTGCAACTAATTTTTGGTGGTCCCAAAATTGTATTCGAAGACTCCATCTATGTCCGACTTCATCTAATAGTTTTTGAATAACACAGACATTAGAGACACCAATGTTCAATAAACAATATATTATACTTTTAATAATCACAACCACTGCGTAATAGAAAAAAACACAGATATATTAATGTCATAAACACATTTAACATATTGTAATTGTATAAACATATAATAAAACTTAATACTAGAAAAATCAAAATCTATATTAATACTTAATGCAGCAAGTGCGTTTAATCGTTCTACATACATTGCTGAACAACCGTAATTATTAATTAACTTAATTTGCTTAAAGAACGATCTTTATTTGCTGTAGTCCCATGTATTGTGAGTATTCTTAGTATATGGGGAATAGTATTATATTAAATACTACGTATATAATTTACATCTATTCTAGTTAAAAAATTTTTTTAATGCAATTATTTTTGAATTAAATATTCGTAGGTATATAGGTACGTGTTCCATAAAATGTTACAATGATTGTTTTTGGAATTCATTCTATTTTAAGATTTTTATATATCAGATGATGATGATGATGTGTTTTGTATTTAAAAATTAAAATAATTTTTAAGGTACCTTTCTAAACGTTCCTTCTATTTCCTTGACAATATCTGTATAAATTATGATATTGACAAAACGGCCCTAATCTATTTCACGGCAGCTTTTGATACGTCATCTTCTGCCTACTCAGAAAACAATTTATATTTTTTCTTAACTCGTACCTCCTGAAATTCTTCTGAAATAATCTTATAGCGTCTTAATTCGTCAAATTGTGATGTTAAATTTAATAATTCAATTTTAATTTTATTAAATATAGAAGCATCTTCTTCTTTTACAGTTGCTTCTTTTACCTATATAAAGTAAGATTCTAAAGCTGATGCTGTCTTCCTTCTCTCAACCGTACTCTCTATCCATCTCTTCCCATTCTCCGTCTTCTAGGTTCCTCTTCCGCATATGTTCGTTTATTTCGTCTCGTCATGAGCGTCTAGGCTTCTAGGCCTTCCCCTTTTCCTTCTTCCTAGCTCCTGTTTGTGAATCGTTTAATCCACCTGCCATCTTGTGCTCTCTTTATGTGTCCATACCATAATAACCTATTTTTTTCTATGTATGTAATGGCATCTCTAACTACTTCCATCCTTCTTCGTATTTCCTCTTTTCTTATTCTGTCTCTCCTAGTTACCGCACAACACCTCCGCCAATATTCCACTTCTACTGTTGTTATTTTTCCCTTGTTGTTCTTCTTTATTATTCAATTTTCTGCCCCATATGTCATAATACTAATAATGCTTGTGTTGTATATCCTTGTTTTTGTCTTCTTGGTAATGTGTATGTTCCAAATGATTGGGTGTAGTTGTTTTATGCACGTTTGTGTTTGTCCCAGTTTACTTTTAATTTCCTCTTCTGTGGTTGCGACTTTTGTGATAGTGAACCCAAGGTACTTGAATTTCTCAACGCCTGATATTTCTAAATTTTATTCGACTATAAGACTTGCACGTCCGATTCCTTTGTTAGGTATTTGGTTTTGTTGAAATTGATTTCCAGTCCCACTATATTGTACTCTTCTCTTGGTTTTCGGACCATATAACTTAAATCCTCATCGTCCTGTGCCGCAACCACTTGGTCGTCGCAAAACTCAGTGTATACAGATCGTTCGTTCTATTTTTATAGCGCGCAAGTAAGCAGCATTTCGTATTTATGATAAAGATAAGTTAAGAATCTTAAACTCGGCTAGTTCGGTTATGAAAGAGAATAAGGCCAGTTTTCAAAATGGTAGTCTTCATAAGATCATAAAAAATTCACATTTTTTGTTTTTCCCGTTTCCACCTTCTTTTACTCCTTTTTTTTCTGGGCCCCCAGTATAGTTCGGGGCCCGGTTGACCTGCACTCTCTGCACTTCCGACTCGTTTCCTTTTTGTTGTTTCATACTACCGTAACCCCCTGGAAACCGCTTTCGTATTACTTCAGGGGAGGTGCGGGCGTCCCTTACACACTAACCATTCATGCAAATGCACCCTAAACTTAACTTAACGAAATGTGGTCGCCCCCCAGTCGGGATTCGTTACCTCGACCGATTGGACCGAATTTCGCGTGACCTCTAGTAGCAGTGCGTTTCCGTACTACTCCACCGAGGCCCCCAGCACTTCCGGACCTACTCGAAAGTGTTGACGCAATCTGTTTTTCGAAAGAAACATCACAATCCTTCATCTTGCTGCTACAAATATTCATTCATATGTCTGCTAAAAGTAGTGGCTAACTTATTTTTGCGATATATCAAGGCTGATGAAATATATAAATGTATGTAGGCGGGTAGTCCCTAGAATTTGTGAACATTCTGGCTTTTTTTTTCTTTATGTGGGTGGAAAACTGTCAAATACATTATTGAAATGGCATTGACGAGAACCAATTTAACTTTGACGTTAAAATCAGGTTTATATATATTCCTTTCCTGTATTACTCTTGCGGGGTTGGTGCTTCTGAAGAAAATAAAGAGGGCATCATTTATCGCATTACTTAAGTATACGATGTATTAGAATAAATACCAAAGTTACTTTTAATTAAGATTTTAGAATAAACCTCAGTACACAACACCAGAAAGGCCCTTATAAACACTAGATTATCACTTAATAATTGTCTCTTTGAAACTTCTGACTAGGTACCAAGAATTCATGTATTTATTTATTAAAGGCTCTCTGTTTTCCTTGGATTAAGGGATGGAGGGCTTTTAGAACAGAGATAGATCCTAACATTTATACGATTGTGTTTTTGGGCTAATACGAATATTTTAGCAAATTAGCGAAACATGTGCCAGGACATATTTGGAAGAGTGTTATGGTGTTCTATTTAATATGAGATTTTTATTTTGGATCCTAATCTTGATAGTTTAATGTTAGCAGCTGCAAAACTTCTAACAATTGGTCAAAAGGCACAGATTTTGAGTATATTCATATTTTATAACTGCCCATACGCAAAAGCAGACGCAGACGCAGACGCAGACGCAGACGCAGACGCTTGTAGCTGATACTTTTATAAACGCTAAATCCTGTTTCAAAAATAATAACTAAACGGTGTGAATCTATAATTGCAGCACACTTTTCCAACGTTAATAAAGAATTAGGTTATGTTAACTCTGTGTTTGCGTCCGCATCTGCTGGTTCAATGCGTTGTAATAGCGGTACTATATCTTAGGCTCTTTTGGTTTAATACCTTCCATTTTTAATAAAATTCGGTATAAGTTTCACCCCATGTGATTAACCTATTTTAATTTTATATTTAAAATGTTTCTTAACTGTCAATTAAGTGTAGCTAGAGTGTCAACATTTTAAAAACTTTGTAATTTATATACGGCTAATAGTTTACATTGCAGCGATTGTATTGCACGTGCCACGCTGACAGACATATAATGATGATGTAAAACAGTGAGCCACAGTTACCTGTTATTAATTTTATATATGCTAACATAATTGCTTACGTAATATTTAAATTACCAATTTTCTTAATAGTATAATGTACAAAATGAAATATGGAAAGCAAAAAGCGCTTCATAATGTTGTAAGTAAATATTCCATGTAGATTCATTTAATAGAAGATGATAATAAAGCACATGTTTATAACATTCGTTTTTTACACTCCCTCTTGTTTTCCCGAAAATTATAATTTTCATTAAGTGTTTTGTTGCTTATTTGTCGTTAACTTACCAGAGAACATTTTTATTTCATGAATTTCTTGGTTTTAATATTAGCGGTCCTATTAGTTTTAGTAATAAAAGCTTTCCATGGCTACGTGCAGGAACCGGGTTACCTATAGTCAATAAGGTAAGTTAAACCTTCATATTATATGTGTATGATTTATGATACCTACTATGTTACGGGCCGAATGAGCTACTTTGTCGGACCGCAGGAGGAAAGATGGAAGTGCCTTCGGCTAAACTCAGAGGAGTAGGGGTGGTTCACGAGAAATGCTTAAGGGAAGGAAATCTAACGTAGTAGTACACAGGGTAAGTCGAAATGAATGGGCGCCATCCTCCAGGTTACAGCTGAATACAGGTTTTCGTAGGAGGGTCGAGCAATCATCAGCTTATGGGAACTAAACTTACCTTTATTGCGCCTCCTCCTGTATATAATGTTTTCAAAGTTCATGCACACAATAAAATACACCAGAATACAAGATCGTATTACAGTTTAACTGCATCCAAATCTATTGAGTAAAATATAGCACGCAAATAGTACAATTTAGAACAACCAAGCAAAAAAATATGGGGCACCACTGGCCTTTCTTTATATCATAATTATTACATTCGATCATATTGTCAAAGTGATGTTTAGGTA
Source organism: Limonius californicus (assembly GCA_014611495.1). Lineage (NCBI taxonomy): Eukaryota > Metazoa > Arthropoda > Insecta > Coleoptera > Elateridae > Limonius > Limonius californicus. Next base: position 14,308 of record JABXWE010008598.1, on the reverse strand, counting down.
CAAAACGTAATTCGTACGAGTCTTGTGGTTTCTTCAACAATTCAACGACGCCAGGGTGATCAAGCCTTTTGCCGAGAACCGTATTGGAAATTGTATTTGTCTTGGACATAGTTTTACTTTGCGCTCTTGTTAGAACATTTCATGTGTTACAAACAGTGCTATTCATACTTTTGAGCTCTTCCGCGGATATGTTAATTCTTGATAAAGCATCTGCAGTAACGTTGTTTTTTCCTTTGATGTAATGTATGGTAAAATCGTATTCTGCAAGTGTTAGTCGAAATTTTGTCAATCTACTTGAAGGATTGGTCATACTAAATAGATAAAGTAGTGGTCTATGGTCAGTAAAAATTTTAAATTTTCGTCCTTACAAATATGGCCTAAAATGCTTTACTGCCCACACAGTAGCCAAAAGTTCTTCTTCGATTGTACGGTAGTTCCTTTCGGCTTTATTTAACGATCTACTCGCGTATGCTGCAGACTTATCGTCACCGTTTGCTAGAACAGCTCCGATTGCGTAACCTGAAACATCCGTTGATAACGTAAAAAAGGTGTCGGTAGAAAAATTTGGATATTGTAAGATTGATGGATTTATTAATGACTTTTTCAAGGTTTCAAAATCAGTAGTACACTCATCTGTCCAAACAAAAGGAATGCCTTTTCGAGTTAAAACATTTAGAGGAGCTGCTATATGCGCAAAATTTTTAATATACTGTCTATAGTAATTTGCAAAAGCCACGAATCGTTTTGTTTCATTTTCATCTTTTGGAATTGGATAGTCCTGAATGGCTTGAATTTTTGACGGATCCGATGATACACCGTTTGATGAAATGTTATAAATACAATATTTCTTTTCGTAAGCATTCACACTTATTAGGATTGAGTTTTAAATTTACTTCTCGTAAACGTTGAAGTACTTTTAAATTTCTGTTATGATTTGTTAAATTGTTTCCGAAAACTATTAAGTCATCCATATAAATGAAACAAACATCGTAATTTAGACCTGCCATTGCAATTGTCATTGCACGAGAAAAAGCACTTCGACATTTTGGAAATTTGATCTTCCATGGTTAAATCGTCCTCGATAATTACTTCTACCGCGATTGTTACTTGTGAAATGTCCGCTATTGAAACCTCCGTTCTTGTTAGGAACATTTTTGAATCGACCGCCTAATATTTCTAACATTTCCGAATCCTCGGCGAGAATTACCATGTCCGTGCACATGATACATCGAAGCTGAATCCTGTTGCAAGAGATCAGCATCTTTCGCACCTCTGATAGCTTCGTTTAATTTGTTATCATTTCGAGTTTTTAAGATAGTGCGGAGCTCTTGGCTACGTAAACCGTTCGCAAATGCATTAATGGCAAATTTCTCGTTTACGGGCTTCAAAATTTGAATTGCATTATCATTACCGTCAGCTTGTGTAATAGTAAAATTCATAAATAACGCTTCAATATTTTTGCCGAGTTCTTCCAGAGACTTATGATTTTGTTTGGCCGTATTTAACTGGACTGACAATGTTGCAGCTGTATGTTTGGTTAACAAGTTATGCTTTATATCAGCAATTAAAGCATCGTTACTTGAATACTCTGACTTTTATCTGCTTTTGGCATTTTGTGACAGACGTGTTTTCAAAACGTACCTACGTTGTTTTCTCCGATCCCGCCCTATCCCGTAAATTCCTACCCACCTACTGGTATGGGGTGGGCCTGGCGTATCCAGGATCGACCCTCGAGTCAGCTCCATGTCAGATGATGATGATTTAGCAATGCATCGTAAAATTCGATGGCATTGATAAGCTGTTTCGTAACGTTCTCACTATTGTCTAAAATTGGCAGCAAGCTAGTTGCTGTTCTTAAATCAAAATTTTCCCCAAGATTCCAGTGCAGTCTTTATCTGAATTATCGTTAATTACATTTATATTACCACCATGTTTAGAATAATCTGGACAGGAATCTTCTATTCTAACTTCTAAAATACTATTATTGCTATCAATTAATTGCTGCATTGCACTACTGTATTCTTTCGCTACATCTATTATCTCTTTACTATGTAACTCAGCATTAAACGAAACTTTTATTGATTTAAATTTTTCATCTAACTTAACTAATTTGTTTAACTTACGATTTAAATATTCATGGGATTCAGATTTTAGGGATCTATTAGATGACGTACAATTAGATTGAAGAAGAAGTATGTTTTTTTTCAAATGGATGGAGCACCAGCACACTGGGGAATTCAAACACGAGAATGGTTAAATCATGAATTTCTGGAACGATGAATTGGTCGTGAAAGTCCATTACCTTGGCCACCAAGAAACCCAGATTTAAGCTGTTTTAGTGTTTTCTTGTGGGGAACATAAAAGCATTTGTGAACGCAGTGGAAATTGATACTCGAGAGCAACTTCAGCAACGAATAAATGAAGCAGTTATAATGATTCGACAAAACAATATGCTTCAAAATCTGCAAGGGAGCATAATACGTAGGTGTATGAAATGCATAGAAGTTGGGGTATACACTTTGAGCAATTGCTGTAATTTACAAATATACTTACTAGTTATGTACTGTTAATTCAAAAATGCAAGCAGCACATTAAAATTAGAATATTACCTTGAAGGAGGTATAGTATGCCTGTACAATCTCCTTAGGTTCCATAATAAATCAAGTGCGTTGCTACGTGAATCGCAGCCGACTTAACACACAGCTCAGTATGACTGACCACACAGTGTTGCTAAGTTTACAAAACTTTAAATAAGAATTCTTCAAAAACTAAACGTTTTCGACGATTGTTCTTTACTGCAGGTCACAAGCACTACCCATTGTTTTTGCGATCATGGCTACCTGATAATTGCACGTCGTAACGACAACCCAAAACTTGGACAAGCATTCTAAGGCAAACGGTTGCCTTTACGCGAATGAACTAAGAGTACCTTCTTGTTGTACTTTTTAATTCTCTTTCAGTAAATAACCCAGCCTCTTATTACGGTCAAGTCTGGTTTATGAAAATGTTTCTGTCAGTGTATTCCATAATGCTAAGTATGTGTAACAAATTTGAAAGAAACATCTTTAGATTTGTGGAAATTACAATAAAAACAAAAAATAAAAAATTGAACTTTAAGGCCCTATAACTTCTTAAGGAAGGACTTTCTGCCTAAGGTATATTAAGTTTAATCGGTTTATTGTAACCTAATGAAGCTACGACTAAACGCTGGCCCATTCTTTCTGAGACACCCTGTATATACACGGTCCGCCAATCATCTGAGGAAGTACTATTATGGCTACATTTTAAACAAAAAAAAAAACATTTGCATCAAGGTTGTAGCGGTTTATGGCAGCTATATTTTAAAATTTGTTTCATACATACAGGGTGTTCCACAAAAGTGTGGTTCAACAATTAATACTTTTTTTAAAGGGAATACCCTATATATTATTGTGTGTTTGTATTCCCCCCACTTTTCTGACAATAAAATATAGAAGGTACCTTATGTATAACTTAAGTACTTTTGAGTTATTTAATAGTTTTCCAATATTGTGACAAATCCAGAGGTACTTGAAAACGTTATTATCTCGATCAAGGAATGCAGTAGGCAATCAAAATTAAGTAAACTTATTTGACATGAGGCCTTAAATCTAATGCGTCCTACCAAATTGATTTATATTATACGGGGTGTTCAAAATAACCTGTCAAATACAAGCATCTTCAAACATCAAAAACTATGTTTTTTTAAATAGAACACCCGGTATATTTTTACTTTATTTGATGCAGAATTAAATTCTCTTTCAATTTTATGTAAGGTTCCCTATACCTAAAATCAATACTTTTTGCGGTAATGAGACTTTTATAAGTTTGTATTATTTTAAAATTGTAAAACCGTCATTTCTGCCAATAGTCAGCTTTGACTACTATTAACAATTGGTAAACATGAAAACTCGCATTACCCAAGCCTTGCAAAGTGTAATAGTTGAACCACTGCAGTCTGTAAGACGTAACTTTATAAGAAGATTACAGTTATGCATACATCAGTGATGGCTCGCCAAGTGAAGTGGGTGAAGTGCCTCTTCACCTAAAAGTTTCATTCAATTGCGAATATTTATTTAAATTACATAACAAATTATTTATCGGCATTACACCTATTAGGAGTCATTTGTTTATGGCATACCTACTCGTAGATACAATACGCTAAGTGAAAACCAACAAAAATTTAAATTTTAAATGCAGTCCGTCGAGCGTCGACCATACAAAAACCTTACCTATAACACTCGAGCAATTGTAGTGAAGAATCGGCCTCAAACGTGTTTTAACTCTGCACTTATACCTCCGTTGCCATGGTAACGCCTACGTCACTATCTAGAATTGGTTCGCGGTGAAACGCGCACGCAAAGAGTTGACTCGCAAGCAACCGCAGAACTTCATATTGCGGTTTTTTATTTTATTCGTTCGTTTATGAATTATAGTTAATTGGTAACTATTACTATTGTTGCTTGTGTTGTGCGTTTGTACTCGTATCGTGTGTTTGGAAAGTTTACTTTTATACGAAGATAATTACCAGGAGAACTATGAGTCCTATTTATGACATAGTGTGCAGTGTGTATATACAGGGTGTTTCGAAATTCGCGCCATGGTGTTATGCGACAAAAACTAAACAATAAGTTCCTCTGCCATTTTTCCATCAGACCACTATTTTTCGAGCTACCGCGGTTTTAAAAATCTGAAAATGGTTGAAAACGGTCTTCAATTTATTTCAATTTTAAATGTTTGATCAAGTGGTTAAAATTAATCCATGACAACTGTCAGAAAACAAAAGATAGTTCAAAGCAATTTATTGTAAAAAGTTTGATGTTTACCTTTTCTTATCGTACAATTCAAAATGCGAAATAATGGCCGATAATTATTCAAATCGAGAATATTACGATATGCTGATGGCACTTGGGGCTTGTAATAATCGAGCAGGGCAAGCGGTGCGTTTATACGCGGTGCGACATCCTCTGCGGCGGCTACCAGATGCTAAAGTTTTTAGAAGATTAGAGGACCGAATTCTGTTTAACGGGAATGTTGCGGTGCCACCACGTGTAAATGCTGGTCGTCAGCGTCTACATGATGATGTAGCTCTTGATTTGATGAGAAATAATTCCTCAAGAAGCACTAGGTGCGTTGGCAGAGAATTAGGAATTAACCATATCCGCGTGTGGCGTGCCCTAAAACGTGACCAACAGCATCCGTATCACTATACCAGGGTGCAACACTTGCAAGATAATGATGGTCCAGTTCGACGTAGATTTTGCGAATGGTACCTCGATCATCACGAACATGACTTAAATTTCCGAGATTCCATTCTCTGGACGGGCGAATGTTTGTTCACACGCGATGGTATTTTCAACGTACACAACGAGTACCTTTGGGATAATGAAAATCCACATTCAGCAAGGATTAGAAATCACCAACACCGCTTCGGTTTAAATGTATGGGGTGGATTATTAAGTGATCGACTGGTAAGACATATAAGCGCAATTTCCTATTCTTTTATTTCTATCCATTCCATTCCCTCTTTTTAGTTTATCCACATTTTGCCGAATCGCGTAAACGCACAAAATTATTTAAATTTCCAGCAACAAGATGTCCCGGAATTCCTAGATGATGTAGCTCTAAATGCACGCCAAAGTATGATGTTTATACACGATGGAGCGGGGCCCCATTTCGCGTTAATTGTACGTGACTACCTCGACCATTATTTCCCTGATCACTGGATTGGCAGAGGCGGTCCAAATGCTTGGCCGCCTCGTTCGCCCGATCTAACGCCATGCGACTTCTTTTTATGGGGTTACCTAAAATCGTTGGTCTACAAAACACCAGTGGCCAATCTGAATGAGCTGCAAAACCGCGCGTTCCAGGCAGCGCGAGAAATAACACCGGAGATGGTACGCAACTCTGTTCGAGTAGTCCAACGACATGCTGAAGCTTGTTTAGTAGCAGAAGGCGGATATTTTGAACAAATGTTGTAATTATGTACTCGTCATAATCATAGTTTGTACCTTCTTTTGCTTTTAAAAATTCGTTATTATTAAATTTAACCAACTGATTGAACACTCTAAGTTGAGATTCAACACTTTTTTCTGCGATTTTCGGATTTTTAAAAACGCAGTAGCTCGCGAAATAGTGGTCTGATGGAAAAATGGTAGAGGAACTGTTTGTGTAGTTTTTGTCGCATAACACCATCCCACAATCCGTGGGCGCGAATTTCGAAACACCCTGTATATACAGGATGTTTCTGAATAACATGCAAATATTTAAGGAGGTTATTCTTGGGTCCATTTTGAGAAAAAAACTTCATATGGACATATGTCCTAAAAGTCTTAACGTTTGAACTACAGGGTGCTAAAGTTTTAAGAAAAAATTCTTTTTTTTATTATAACTTTGGTATGACCCTAGATATTTTTGTGAAAGGTAGTACGCATCTTCTATGGATCAAAAGGCATTTTCTGCTGTACAACATAATTTTTATTTTTGCCAGTTGCGTTCATGCGGGATTTGCATTGAATCATTTAAAAGAGAATAGTGATACGCCACTACTTTTTCTTAAAGTAAAAATTAGTTTTGAAATCCTCATTCCTTTCTGAGCAAATCCGGTCTCTTGATTTTTTTTCAATTGACATACGGTTTTCGTTTAAAAAAAATTAAATTCATTAGTTTGCATCTCGCTAGACCACTTACGAGAAAAAACAATTTATGTAACTTTAAACAATAATTTTTTCAAGAGAATAATTTTTAAAGGTTAAACTTATGAAATTAAAGTAATCTAAATACGTTTTGGAATGCTAACACAAAATTACACTGAACGCACAAAGAAATAAATTAAATCAGATGAAAATCTCCACCTCCGCTCTTCTCACGGACTCCCGTACTCTTTGGAAAATGCCGGGACTGAATCCCGGAAAAAAGTGGCTCGGTAAAAAGTGCCTGGAAAAAAGTGCCGACGGAAAAAAGTGCCGCGGAAAAAAGTGCCGACGGAAAAAAATAACAGTCAGAAAAAATGGATACAAGATACTTACAAAAGAAAGAAAAAAAGCATAAAACTAATTATTTATATAGTATTTAACATTATTACTTATTGTCTAGGTACTGGATTTTAATCTAGTTGCATGTCCGATATCACGTAAAAAGTTTCCAATATTGGGATCAACATTTTCGTAATTTACACATAAATTTCGTAATTGTAGTTGAAGTTTCTCACATTCCCTTATTTTCTTTTTGGTTGCTTGAACTCCATTATCAAATTGCAGCAATTTGGTTTGGTATGTGGCAACCTCTTGTTGCATTTTTTTAATTAATGACCATATATTTGGATGTCTTTCGCCTACAAGATTTGCAAATCTGTTATTCCAGCCTTCCGTTTGGTTATTCGTGCGATCTTCCTCATTTAGTGTTGCTTCTTGCACGTTCCATAGACGTGGTGGAAACATAGGAGGGATATTACGTAGCCTGAGAAGACCATTTCCGCCATTACCTCCAATCCTCATGTGCGTACCGCTTACGTATGTGGTATCAAAATATAGTGATTGTGGCACTTGTTCTTTTAAGAAATCCATCCCGAGATGAACTTCATCGACAGGCAAGAAAGCTAACTCATCTAGCATCCCACAAAAATGGCTTATTACCTCATCGGTCCTGTACGCCACCGCAAGTCTCAATTCCTGAATCTGCCTATACATACTTTGCGTTAAGTGATAGGAACAGCCTTTGATGTTAACATGCTCCCCGATTACGTTTTGACAAGCTTGTATTACGGCTGTTTCAAAATCGATGTGAATGCTTATTGGATCGGGAAATAGATTCCGTTCAGTGCATTTTTCCATAACGGTTCTTAGCATATTTTCGTATGTACTTTGGTTCTTCATTTCCAAGAGACAGTAACCTGCCGTAATAAATATGGTATTTACACGTACACGTAATACGTATAATTGTTGGAAAAGTGGTGGAGCAAGGTGAAAATTGGCGTCCATAAACCATTCTGCTGCTTTACTGAGGTGTTCTAATGAGGAGTCAGTAGCAAAAATGACTACGCGTTTCTAGGCATGCGGTCCATTGTCACTTAAGAGAAAACGGCCCCCATTCTCCTCCCCAGTTGTGGTCCAAACACCTGCAGATTATTATTATATTATTATTATAAGAAGGTACACAATTTATACTAATCTGAAGATTGTGCTAAATTAGTTAAAATCACTATATTATGATTAAACTAGGCGTATGCAAATAATACCGAAATACCATTACAAAGGGTTGATAATGAATTTCGATCACCCTGTATCTAAAGATTTTAAACATTACAGTACCTTCTATTCGTAGGTTATCGAGTGATTCTGGTTGCTTTAAGTTATCTTTGGTCTTCTGGTTCCTGAGAGTCCTTTTCATTGTTTCCTCCAAAGGCATTCATGTTTTGTGCTGTATGAGCAAAAATCTGAGCGGGCTTCGCCAGGGCATCCTTGGCTCTACATTTCATTTCTTGAACAGTTTTTGTCACAATAACAGCAGTTGTATCAGCCGAGTGATTGTGAACCTCAATCTCATTTGGATCAGTATACCCCACTGTAGTCTTCAGCGCACCTTTGCACTACAAAAAAATATTCAGATAAAATTATATTCGATTTAATAATTTCCACGTTTACGGCTCTCGTAATGGTACGAAAATGAAAACTACAGTAACTTAATGGATTTTATATAATAAGTAGTCACCCTCCCTAACAATGCATTGCAAATTTCTCGAAAATCTGAAGACATTTAGGAATGTCATTAACAGGTTAATACACACATCAAAATGGTCTAGGGGACAAGGCTAAAAATAAACGTTGTTGCAACTAGTGGAAGTATTATGACACAACGATGGAACAAAACAAAAAGCTGAACAATAATCTTTAATTTTAATAACAAAAACAAACAGAAGTTACTGTAGTTTGCTTATACTGGGTGTGTAAAAATAGAGCAGATTTTTAACTTACAAATAACAGTAGAATATGAATGAAAAAATGAAAGATTTGCACATTTAATACAGTGTATGGCCACCTCGACTGTTTATTACAGCTCGACACCTGTTAGGTAAACGTATTTACAGTACTAACGAATTTTTCCCCACCGGCACTTTTTTCCGCGGCACTTTTTTCCAGGCACTTTTTTCCGCCACCCGCCGGGACTGTTTCTAATAGTTTCGCAAGAAACTATGACGCGATTTCTCAACTACTGCTCTTCAGTATGAATTGGTGTACTGTAATAAACCAATGTTTTAAGATGACCCCACAGGAAATAATCTAAACTATTGAGGTCCGGGGAACCCTAGGTGGCCATGCGTGTGGTCCTCCGCGACCTATCCAGCGATTATTGTAATTTTGGTTTAAATATTCGCGTGCCAGAGCACTGAAGTGCGCTGGTGCCCCTTCGTGCATAAACCACAGTCGATTTCTTACTAAAATGGGAACATCTTCCATCAAAGCTGGCAATTCTTCTTCGAGAAACTGCCAGTAATTATGCCCATTCAACCTCTCATGAATAAAATAGGGTCCAATTAAATAATCACCGCATATTCCAGCCCACACGTTAACGGAAAACTGCTCCTGGTGACGGGATTCCAAGATTGCATGTGGGTTTTCGTCAGCCCAAGAATGATTATTGTGAAAGTTTTGGATGGCGTTTCAGGAAAAATTGGCTTCATCGGTTAATAAAATATCAGTATCAAATAATGGATTTTCATACACTTTTTGAAGAAATCATTGGCAAAAGTTCATCCGTAATGGAAAATCGCGAGGGAGTAGAGTTTGAACCCGTTGGATATGGGAGGGATATAATAAAAAGTCATGGATAATTTTCCAAACAAAAATATGTGAGATATTCATATTGTTCCCAATTTTTCGTGTACTTAATCCGGGATCTTCCCCAACTGAATTCAAAACGCTACCTCAATTTCTGGTGTTCTTACAGTACGTTGTACTCCTTTTAGATGATTCTCTGATTCAAAACTTCCCTTTCGCACAACCTTCTATGAATGTTGCGTTACCATGAACAAGCCCATACATGTAATGCGTATCTGTAAACTCAGAATTCCTAAAACTGATCATGTTCTTTTACTACTAATATTGTTAATTTTAATGACTTAAATACGTGACAACTAGACTAGGTAGACAACTGTCAAAACTGTTTATGTTTACAAAACAAAATCTGCTTCTTACCTACTACATACGTTTTTAATCCTTGATAATACCCAATTTCATAATAACGTGCAAACGAATGAATTATATTTTTTTATGCGAAAACCGTATGTCAAACGAAAAAAAATTAAGAGACCAGATTTGCTCAGAAAGGAATGAGGATTTCAAAAATAATTTTTACTTTAAGAAAAAGCAGTGGCGTATCACTTTTCTCTTTAAAATGATTTAATGCAAATCCCGCACAAACGCAACTGGCAAGAATAAATAATTATGTAGTACAGCAGAAAATGCCTTTTGATGCATAGAAGATGCGTACTACGTTTCATAAAAATATATAGGGTCATACCAAAGTTATCATAGAAAAAGAATTTTTTCTTAAAACTTTAGCACCCCGTAGTTCAAAAGTTAAGACCTTTAGGACATATGTCCATATGAAGTTTTTTTCTCACAATTGACCCAAGAATAACATCCTTAAATATTAGCATGTTATTCAGAAACACCCTGTATATGTATATGAAAAATATATTTATTATCAAGTGTAGATCTCTATTTTCCATTATATTTATATTTTCCAATCGCTCTTGATTACTTTGTTCTCATATATTGAACACTGACGCAGCATCTGCATCTTTTCAAAGCGAATCAAGGGAATGCAGGGTAGTCATTTAAAGCGACTGAAAGTTCCAAGGGTCTGACCTGTTTTATTCTACGCCCCCTGAAAGGCTTGTGTTAATTGGGAAAATGGAATGGAAACTGGGAATCTCTGCTATTAGTTAAAGGCAGAACAGGAACTGTCCTACGCATTCGGAATGCTGCTTATTCTATTGTTCGATGGGTCATCCACTTTCTCTTATCAAGGCGTATTAAAGGTTTTGCTGTACGTAGGTTAACTTCAAGCTAAGTTTCGTGCACGCCTAAAAGGTGGGGTGATTTACGTCTTTACTTTGTGAGTAACTATTAGATTGTATGTTTTTATTCGGTTAAGTATGATTTAATTAAAAATTCTACCCAGTCTTGGTTTTAATTAATGTTTGTTCGGTTTATTTCAGGAACAATTAAGGGCTAAGGTTAGGTAAGAATAAAGTCATTTTCACCATTTCCTTCTGTTAGCTGAACGAGATGTGTATAAGGGTGGTCTAATGAACTGAGGGAATAGACAAAAAGGTGCTGCGTTGCAAGATAGGACAGTAAGCATCATGATCAAGCAGATCAAAGAAGCCCAAGAACTGTAATGGAAAGCTTTTTACAAGAAACTTTTTGTCGACATACTAATCGCAGTCTAAATACAAACTTCTACAATACTCTTATGAAAAACCAATATTTTAAAATTATCTTTTGCAGATTGTATCACATGTGTACAAATCAGATCTATAATGAATTTAATACCTATGGCTATTAAACAAAGTTTACATGAATGTACCTGAAAATGCCACATTACAGAGTTACAGACGAGTTTGTAAATTTACTGCAATATAGGAACGGCTGACACTCTGTAAAGTGGAGTTGTTTATATGACATTTTTAAATTTGGAATGCTCTGAGAGCGCTAAACTACAGGAGCGGCTGATAGACACAATCGACAAAGTCAATTACTAAACTTAATTGATCGAATATGGTCTCATATTAAAAATTTACCAAATTTAACTTGTATGCATATTTTTTAAAAACATTTTTTCTTATTATGTTGTCCACGTTTTATTTATTTTGTATTTGGTTTACATTACATACTCTTATTGTATACGAAGATGGTTCATCAATTATTGTTCCTAACATATAAGGCATTGACCGATAAATGAATAACTTTCCTAGAAACGTGAGTGATTGACATTAATATATGCCAAGTTGCAGATGCCTATCTTCTTGTTTATAAAGGTTATACATTTAATATTACTGTGGTCTGGTGACTTTGCTGAAATGGAAAAATTCGAGACAAGGGCTGTGCTAATATGCCTTTTTAAGAAGGGATTATCGCTGCAGGAAGTTTATAATGACATGTCCGAAGTGTCGGGTAATTATATCCTGTCATATCATAATTAAGAAATGGTGTCGGAGATTTCTGATTAGGAAGGAAGTCGTGTCAAGATGCACCAGCTGCTGGACCAGCTGCTGGGTTCATCAATTTGATCCAGAGTGAAAATGGCAGAGTATGGAATGGCGGCATCATGGTTCCCCGCCCCCATGAAAGTTTCGTATGATTGCATCGGCCGGAAAGATAATAGCAACAGTGTTTTGGGATTATGATGGAATTCCTTTTGTAGATTATTTACTACTTGGTCATACAATAACGGGACACAATAAATTATGCAAAACTTATACCAAAAGTTCGTGAGGCTATAAAGCAAAAAAGGCGTGGAAAATTGAAACCTGAATGCTGTTCCACGATCTAAGTCATTTGCTTCTATATAAGGGACAATAAATGATGAACTACCTTCCTATTCGAAAAAATGTTCATTTCAGAATAAAAAAAGAAGAGTGAGAGATATTTGTACTACGAGTCGTTGAAATTTGAATTATGGAACTCTTAAATTTGATTTATTTTGAAGCAGCTGATGTAAGCGCGTGGTCACCACTGAAAATGAAGAAAGAAAAGATATGATATTTTACATGGTGCGTTAAAAGTTGTAGTTTACTAATAGTGAATCAACGTTGCATTTGGCTCAAGGATATGAAGTGAACTTCAGGATCATCAATATCCTGATATGGTATTACTACTGTATTTACCTTATCTATTAAAATAAAAAATAAAACTTCTGGCCCTTGTTATACACAGATAAGCGTATCACTTAACATTAATCACATTTCCCTCACTTCTCCGTATTCGTTAATAGATACCCTAATTTGGTACTTCAAAGAGAATACGTTATATATGTTTACATAACAGTATTTTAGTTTTTTTATGAACTTGAAGGTATGATAAAATATTAAGCATCTTTTTAGAGGTCGCATTTTCCACAATAACTTTGTACGTACTAGAATCCTAACTAGTCAAGGCTTTTAAAACTACTTAAAATGTACTGCAAGAGGGTCACCAATTTTGAACTTATTCTTAGCGATCTTATTTTCAAGCTACAGTTCACTAAAATAGCATTCTATTTGCAACGTTCTGAAATATTTCGCTCTTATATATTAATATTTCGTTTATCTAAGAAATTTTGTTTTCGTGTTGATTCTTTTAAGACACTGTCAACATCGCGCAATTATCCCTGTTGTGAGCTGTTCACAGATTTATTATAATCGCTTTATAGTTACGCCGTTCACACAGCCATACGGAGCGACATATTCATAATCCTCATGAAAAAACGCATCTTTCAAGACCAAACATGATCCACTTACATCCATACATAGCCTAACAGCTATTGACAACATTGACAAATTATAAATAAACAAATAATTCAACATTCAAACTATTTAGAAACACACACAAACTATTCTAACATAATAATATTATTGTTTATAAAACATATTTTCAGGATCTCAACACTCAAATATGGGAAAATAAGGCAATTTCTATTCGTACATGGCCCTATGACAAATAAACATAAACAATACAATAATTGCAGCATTGTTCCTAATAAATTATACATGAAAAGATGCCCTGTTCAATAATCTAATGGCATTTGAAAATAAAATTCTCTAAGGAATAGAAATAACATAGCTGTATACACACATATGAACGAAATTGTCAAAATTTGTTTAAATCACACATAAATAAACAAATACAGCATTGTTGCTATGGGAAATACGACGAAAATTATACATATCACCTGTACTAACTTTGTACATACACATATAACTGGTTCTATTCGTTAATAATATGAATTTTATACAATATCTATCTTTATCGTAGAAAATTAGGTATTTTTGCAGATAAACGAATTCATACACCCTTATTGTTTATAAAACTACAACACACAGTCGCCTCATGTGCTAAATCAATGGTATTTAATACAATTAACAGTCAAATAAACACATTAATAGACTAAATTCACAAAATTTATCTGAACTGTCAAATTATGGAAATATTGACATTAATATGGTTGTAATTACAGCTCAAGACTCAGTAAAAATTGTTGCAAGGCATATAAACAACATCTAGATCGCGGATCGAATGCTAAAATT
>JABXWE010008597.1:0-40203 GCA_014611495.1 Limonius californicus | reverse complement strand
TTTTAAATTATAATGGATTGTAACTTGTAAAGAGAATTGTATGACACGTACAATATGCATTTTCTTAAATCTATCCAGTGTTGTTATACCTATACACTGTCCTTCATTTAGATTAAATACTATTATATTGTTTATCAGATATGAAGTAAAAACTGTGATATAGTGATAACTAGACCCTATTGAGGCAACATGTGCAGCTTCATTTATTAAAATATAAAATCCATCTAGCTTTTTCAAGTAAGTCAAATCCTAATGCAAATATTAGTGGACTGGACTACTTCGATAACTATTATTAGTAATTATTTAATAGTATATTTATTGTATAAACTATATGGTTTAGGTAAAGACACACGTGTTGTCTTTCATAGCCAACTCTTGTCGTATTCTACTGTATATTTCAAGTAGAAAACGCATATTTTAGAATTAAATTATAGAGGGTGATTCACGGTGAGTACGAAGCTACCATTAAACTATCCAAAATAACTAAACTCAGTCAATATATTTTAGATAGATAGTACGTTACTGAAGATAGCAACTTAGTTGCAGAAATACTTATTTAGATGTTCTATCATCGTGTGGTTTTCCCACAGTTTCGTAATCTTGAATCACTATCATCATCATCATGTCCCTTAATGTCTTCTATGGGTTTCTATCATTCTATCTTTTTACATCGTTTGTCCACCTTATCTGCGGTCTGCCTCTCCTCCTCTTATTTTCGCGAGGTCGCCATTCTATTAGTCGGCGGGTCCATCTGTTGTCTCTTGTTCTTCCTAAATGTACCGCCCAGTTCCATCTCAGAGTACATATACGTTGTATGACATCTGTTACTTTGGATTTTCTTCTGATTTCCGTTTTGATTATGCGATCCTGTAGCGTTACGTCTGGCATTCTTCTTACCATTGCTCTCTGAGGTTTTTGTAATCTATCTATAATGCTCTTATTGAATGATCACGTCTCTGTTCCGTATGTGGTATTTGGTAAGTTAGATCTTAATATAGTTTGTAGTCTACCGAACGTTGACCAGGCTAGTGTAATTCTTCTGTCCAAATCTACCTTATGTTGTTCTTGGAGAGCTCAATTTTTAGTCCTAAGTATATACATGATTCAATTTTTTGAATACTTTCCTCTTGTATTGTTATTTGTTGGTCATGATTTTGTTCTATTTCGTTTTATTTAAGTTTATCTTGAGTCCTACCTTATTTGATTTTTCACTCAATTCATTAAGCATCTCTTGCAGTTCATCCTTGTCATTTGCTATCAAAACTTCATTATCGGCGAACTTCAGAGGATTCAGCTTCTCGCCATTTTGTTTGTGTTGTTACTTGCATTGTAGCGTTTTTGTATATGTATTTGATTAAACTTGTGTACCTAGCATCTACTCTGCCGTTGCTTAAGGCGTTTAATACTGCCCATATTTCTACGGAGTTGAATGCCCTCTCGTAGTCTGCTACTGCTATCCATAGGGGCACATTATATTCGTTTGCTTTTTCTATTAGTATTTTCATTACTTGTATGTTTTCTAAGATGCTAAATCCTTTTCTAAATCCAGCCTGTTCACGGAGCTGGTAGCTGTTACATTTGTTTACGAGTCTTTCTGTTATGATTTTGTGAATGTTTTGTGAAGACCTGATAGCAGGCTAATGGGTCTATAGTTTGATAGCTTATGCTTGTTTCCCGTTTTAAGCCGATGAAGGTGGCTCAGCGGTAGAGCGTTTACCTTACATTCGGGAGGCCTTGGGTTCGAACCTCCGGGCCGTCTGTCCTGACACAGGTTTTTCGTGGTTTTCCTGGGCCATACGGGTAAATGCTGGGACAGTCTTATTCATGAAATTCCATTGTATAATTTTCCTGGTCTTTCCTATCCTTACATTCCCATTATTGGCTGAGCTTAGGGTTGCGGTGCGGAATCAGACTGACCCCTATAGCGCGCCTTTGTGGGGAATGAGCCGACTTTGATTTTCCTTTTCCTTCACTTGTCATCTGGAATTTTACATTCCGCCAGGCATTTGCTGTATAACCTCGTTAGTTGTTTTAGTATGAGTTTTCCACCATATTCTATCATTTCCCTATTACGTTATCTTCGCCTGGAGCTTCAATAGCAAATTCTACTTCCTCAATTGTTATTTGAGGGATATCTTCTGACTACGTTTCTCACTATAGTTCTTTGGTCTTCTGTTTTTCTTATTGGTGGTTGTACTTTTGTTTCATATAATGACTGGTAGTATTTTCTACAGTTTTTTCACTGTCACCGTTTAATCCTATTTTACTAATAGCTCAAGGTGCCACTTAAAGTTTACGTTTGCTTATATTTCACGTGTGCCTCAGTGGCGTCCAGTGGTTCGGCGAGGAAGATCGGGAGTTCAAATTCCCGACTCGATGCCTGGCTGGCGGTCTACCGAGTCGCTTTAAATAATTGGGTACCTGCGTTCCAATGAACCAGTGGTAATAATGGGGTTGTCTTCTGCATGATGCTCACCACATCACCATGTATCATATGAATTTAGCACGCGATAATTAGTTGTGAAAGCAAAGATACGGCAGCTCTGACCTTCCGCCTCACAGTTAATATATTCTACATTTAAATAGATCAATGTGGGTCCCATTAATGGTATCTTCAAACAGTACTTCTGAATACACGTAGAAATGGTAATGTGAAGCTTTGGCGTAGCCACTAGCGGATGTAGCAATTTTAGGAATTATATTTGCAAATTTTAGCAAAGATGGGTGCAGCGGTTTATTTTCGAGGATGATCATAATCATTCGAAGAAACAAAACGTTTCACTTCCGTTAACATCTTCAAATTGGCATAAAGTGTTATTTATAGCATTATTTGAATTTTTTGGCTACTATTTAAAGAATTCTATTAAATATTAACATACAAAATTTAACTTCGTTAAAAATAATATATTTTACCTGAATATGCTTTAAATTTGACATGAACAGGGTATAATTAGTTCAATAATCAGATCAATGGTCTGACCTTCAGTTCATTAAACTGCTTGTTTACTGAAATATGTCCGACACTACCTTTTAAATTTTGACAGATGTGAAATAACAGTATAAGAAACTTGCTTTAGTCTGTTATTATGAAACCACAAAGGTCAAAAATCTGACTCATGGGATCATCCAAAATTTGCCTTCAAGAGAATAAATTTAGAGTTTATTTACAGCTGAACGCTCCTATACCATATATAGAAAACAGGTACGACACTGAACCGTTATTATTTAGTCCTTGGGTCTTGTTAGATGCATGGGAAAGTTGTTTATTAATGACTCAAAAAAAGATAACCGTGGAAATGAAGACTTCAGCAACATACCTCTACGACTTTTTCCTGCGAAAGCATACAATTAAGCAATTAAAATATCTTGTTAAAATTAAAAGCCTCTTCCCACATCAGTTGAGTTACTTGTTCGCAATATTAATAGCAAAAGAATTAAATTATTATGTGTTATTCCGGATACACTTCTAGCTTTGTTAGCGGTAAGTGTTAGTTAATAAGAAGACCTTGAATAGCCAAGTACGAGTGTAATCACTGTAAAAATTAGTCAAAACAGAGAATTTATAGGTTACAAATGTTTATTTTTAAATAGCAACTCGTAGATTACATTAATCTTTATTTACGTATGTGATACGAATAACTGCAAGCTTATAATCACGCGAACTATTTATAATTGCTTAATTACACAAACAGGATTATAGTCAATCAATATGAGCACACTCATTCAATATTCAATTTAGAAATAGGTTTACTTAAGCACCGAAGAACAGTTTCTTTTCAAATGTATAGCCAATCTACTTTTGTATTATTTGTCCTTGACAAGCTTAAAATCATGTGGACTCCTTTTTAGGAACATTATGTATGGTTTCGATTCTACGCAGTTAAAAATGTAAACAAGTCTAACAGAATGTCCTCTATACAGGACGTGACCTTTGTGCATCAAAATTTATTACTCAATAAAAAATCTTTGTAAACCTTGCCTATGAAAAAGACAAATGTGTTTTTATTTAAACCATAATTTTATAACATTTTAATATAAATATTTAATAGTTCTCATAGTACAGTTTGGCAATCCCAGTAACGTAACAATCCCAGAAATTGATTTCAATATAAATTCATTAATGTATTTTGCACCTGGTAGAAATTATCATTTAAATAGTTTGACAAAGCTGGATGCATATCTGCCTTAAAGTGTTTAGCTATCACTAAGCTGCAGATTTTGTTCCATAT
Source organism: Limonius californicus (assembly GCA_014611495.1). NCBI lineage: Eukaryota > Metazoa > Arthropoda > Insecta > Coleoptera > Elateridae > Limonius > Limonius californicus. The sequence goes on along the minus strand of JABXWE010008597.1, from coordinate 35,974 downwards.
CTAAAACTGTATTACTACGACCGCCTGATACAGTACAAAATGCTCACTGCACGTGCCAAACGGGTTTCTTAGAAACATATTTTCAGAAGACAGAACATAATTAAATAGAAGCCAGACATTCGCAAGTTAGGTTACAACTGATCAGCGGTTTAGTTTAGTAAATAAAGCTACACGTCTTAAGGTGTCTAGCTATCACTAAATTTCAGTTTTTCTTCAACTTCTGAATTTTCATTGAAACGACTGTCAGATATAATAAAAAAAATTTTCAGAAGAAGTCTCCACTATTTACATAGATCCGAAACTTAGTTTACAACTGATCACCGGTTTAGTTTAGTAAATAAAGGTACATGTCTTAAGGTGTCTAGCTATCGCTGACTTCCAGTTTTTCTTCCACATCTAAATCTTAATTTAAACCACTGATTTGATTTAGTAAATAAAGCTGCATGTCGTAATGTGTTTAGCTATCACTAAATTACAGTTTTTCTTCCATACCTAACATTTAATTAAAACGACCGTCAGATATAATAAAAATATGCCCCCCACAAGTAGGGAACGGGTTTCTTACAAGATACCCACAGCGGTTTAGTTTCGTCAATAAACTACATGTATTAAAGTGTCTAGCTACCACTAACTTGCAGCTTTTATTCCACATCTAAATCTTAATTGAAACGACTGTCAGATATAATAAACAATGCCCACTACAAATACCAAACCGGTTTCTTAACATATTTTCAGACAACCGAGTCTAAAGAGAAGTCACAACTTTTTCAAAGATTCTAAAATTAGATTACAACTGATCAGCGGTTGAGTTTAGTCAAAAACTACATGTATTAAAGTGTCTAGCTACCGCTAACTTACAGTTTTTCTTCCACATCTAAATCTTAATTGAAACGACTGTCAGATATAATAAAAAAATGCCTACTGCAAATACAAGACCGGTTTCTTAACCAAAGACAGAACTTGATAAGAGTCTCCACTTTTTACATAAATCCGCAAGTTAGTTTACAACTAATCGGTGGTTTAGTTTAGCAAATAAAGCTACATGATGTCTTAAGGTGTCTAGCTATCGCTAACATGCAATCTAAATTTAAACGACTGAGTTGAATTAGTAAATAGAGATACATGTTTTAATGTGTCTAGCTATCACTAAATTGCAGGTTTTCTTCCATACCTAAAATTTAATTAAAACGACCGTCAGATATAATAAAAACATGCCCCCATGTACCAAACTGGTTTCTTAACATATTCTCAGAAAACAGAACTTAAAAGAAGTCGCTTTTTACAGAGTTTTGAAAGTCAGGTTATAACTGGCCAGCGGTTTGATTTAGTAAATAGAACTACATGTCTTAAGGTGTCTAGCTATTATTAAATTGCAGTTTTTGTTCGATATCTAAAACTTAATTAAAACGACTGTTTGATATAGTAAAAAAATTCACGTACCATACAGGTTTTTTAACATATTTTCAAAAGACTACAAAGTCAAAATATTTTACAGAAATTCAAAATTTAGGTTACAACTCATCAGTGATTTTAAACTAAATTTAAATAAGATTTGTGTTTAATTATTTGTCAAGTTTGCTTTGGATTGTAATGTAAATGTAATGTTTGTTTTTGTGATGTATTGCAGCATATTGTACCGCACGGTAGTGTTAATTGTTTTAATCTATCCAGCTATAGTTTTGGAAATTCCTTTATTTTAATTGAAAACTGGCACGTACAATGCGTATTTTCTTATATCTATCTAATGTTGTTCTACACTACACTATCCCATATTTAGATTGAATACTGCTATATTATCAGATACAAAGCAGAAACTCGAATATAGTAATAGCTAGACACGTACAATGCGTATATTCTTAAATCTATTTAATGTTGTTCTACACCATCCCATATTTAGATTGAATACTGCTATATTATCAGATACAAAGCAGAAACTCGAATATAGTAATAGCTAGACACGTACAATGCGTATATTCTTAAATCTATTTAATGTTGTTCTACACCATCTCATATTTAGATTGAATACTGCTATATTATCAGATACAAAGCAGAAACTCGAATATAGTAATAGCTAAACCCTGTTGGGTCAACTTGTGAAACTTTATTTATTAAACGAAGTAACATATGTAAAATCCATCTAAAAAGTGGACTGACCTATAGTTTGATAACTATTAAGTAATTGTGTAACCTATATAGTATAAGTAAAGACGTACGGGTTGTCCATAGCCTACCCTTGTCTCAGCATACTATATATTTCAAGTAGAAGTACATGTTCTGAATTTAATTACACAGGGTGATTCGTAGCAGAGTAATAGGGCAAAACTGGAATAACCAGAAAAATAGGCAACCCAAAATACATATCATACGGTGCCGCTAAATTTCTATTGACGTAATGAATCAGAGGCGTTTGTTTGATAAGCTTGGCAGTTAGCTTACTTCTAAATTACTCGATTGTTGTACTTAACTGTTTTCATCATCATCAGTCTCTGTTTATGTTCATTCTTGAACGTAGATCTGTCCTAATGTTTTCTACCGGCCACGGTTCTGTGCTGCTCATATCTACGCCAAACTCGCTATTCTCTTCATATCTTCATGCCATTCGATGTTATTTTTCGTAGTTGTCCCATAACTGGGAATCAAAAACATAAATAAAGGCACGAGACTTGAGATCTTGTGCTATATATTTATTATGCAGGATAAAGAATACTCTTGTGAATATCATTCACCTATTTCACCTTTTTGGGTGTCCCCTTCGAGGGCTATTACATATTCCTCTACTCGTATTAATTCTACTTCTCTTTTCTTTATTTCCACTGTTTCTCCGTGATATATCACTTGGTTTTTCCTAGGTTCATCTTCAAACCAATTTTCAGAGATTATGTAAGTCGCTATTCATAGATGTACCTAAAAAGATAAAAATTACATTGATTCCTTTATCACTCAGGTCCATCTTTTTGAAAATATTGTGAAGTGTCATTATGAAAAGTTTCGGTGAGAGCGAGGTACCTTGTAGAACTTCTTTTCTGTGTGGGACGGGTTTGGTTTTTTCATCAGTTGCTGATGCTTCGTTATTAATATTGTATATTAGATCGCTGTATCTACGGGCAACTCTATTACAAATGCTTGACAGACAACCTACAGTCCTACACTGTCAAAAGCCTTCTGATAGTCCATGAAGATCAGGTATAATGGAAAACCATATTCATTAGATCTTTCTGTGGCTATTTTTATTGTTAATAGGTGATCGTTTGTTCCATAGCCTCTGCTGAATCCTGTTTGCTCAGGGGGTTGGTACTTATCCAATTTTCTTGATATTCTGTAGTATATTATTTTTGTTGGTAATTTGAATAAATATGACATTAGACTAATAGGTCGATAGTTCTTTAGTTCGTTGGTATCGCCCTTTTTTATATTAACACTACTTTCACGTTCCTTCATTGTTTAGGTATTTTTCCAGCTCTAAGACAGTACTTTAGGAGGGCTATAATTTTCCTCAGGAGTCTTTCACCGCTTTCATCACATCGCATCATCATCATCATCTTCATCTTTGGCGCTACAGCCCTTGGTGGGCCTTGGCCTCTTCTAGGAGGGTTTTCCAGACATCTTTATCCTGCGCTTTAGCTCTCCAGCTCTGACGGCGATATTCTTCAGATCCCATCAACAGCTTCTTAGTTGGTTGGACATCGTCCATCCTCATGACGTGCCCTGCCCATCTCAGTCGTCCAATTTTAATTTTCCTTACTATATCTGCATCACCGTATAGTTGGTATATCTTGTGGTTGTACCGCCTTTGCTAGGTATTATGTTCTTGGATAGGGCGGTAGATTTTCCTTAGCATCTTTCTTTCGCATATTAGTAGGCGTAACTCATCAGCTTTGGCTAGTGGCGAGAACCATAAGCAAAAACTGGTCTCAGTAATGTTTTGTAAAGGATTATTTTGGATTTCCGATTGAGGATATGGGAAGAGAGTTGCGCTCTAATGCCATAATAACATCTGTTTGCCTGCATAATTCTTGTGTTAATCTCTAAGCTGGTGTTAGATTCATCGTTGATCAGGGAGCCTAAGTACACAAACTGCCGTACAGCTTCTAAGTTGCATTCGTCGATAGTGATGTTCTATTCTATTCTATTACTGCGCACTTTCGATCTTGATATCGTCATGAATTTTGTTTTCATTTCATTTATTTCAAGTCCCATGATGTTGGCGGCTTGTTCCAAACTAACAAATACCTCGTTGTTGTCTATTATTCCTCTCGTTATTATGTCTATGTCGTCCACATAGGCTAGAAGCTGCACGGATCTTGCGTATATTGATCCTGTGGTATTGATTTGTGGGTAGCGCGCTACCTTCGCTATGGCTATATTAAAAAGTAGGCATGCCCGCGCGTCACCTTGTCTTAAGCCTTTAAAAGTCTAGAACATCATTCTATATCTTAACCAATCACATCTGCTCATACGTTATCTTCTCCCGTTGCTTTGTTGGTATTCGTTTCATTAAGCCTATTTTTACTTCTTCTATGTCTATATCAGGTAGGTCTTCCGATCCAACGTTTAGCCCTCCCTTTGTTTGCAATCTGGTTTCTTCCCTTGTTGGGGGCGTTTTCGACTTGTAAAGGTCTTCATAAAATGTTTCCACTATACGTAAGGAATAAAAATGTAGATCTAGCAGTACCTTGTCATGTGTATTTTGGGTAGCCTATTTTTCAAATAGTAGGCTTGTATTCTCCGTGAATTACCCCGTATAACAACAATTACAACATTAAATAGAAACTGAAATAACAACAGTAATAGTTTTACGAATAGTCATAAAATGTTAAGTAACTAAATTTCACCTTTAACAAAATTTGATTTTAAGTATATATTTGTGCCAAGTTGAGCTACCGCTAAGATAAATTGTCAAATTGGCCTTGCATGTTGTTGGCCGTTTTCGGTTGTGTCTTCCAAGAGGTTAAGCTAATATCTTAACTAAAAATGTAATTACATTCACAGAAAGTCTAATTGGCGTCAGTTTAATTGCTCATTTAAGTCTCCAAATTGCCTCCAGTAAACTTATTTGGTATAGCAATTTGTTCTGGATTTTCAATTAATCTCACCGACTCAAATTTCAAAAAGAAACGTTACCTAGTTGATCTTATCCAAAAGGGAAAACTTTTATAGTGATTGATCGAGTAGGGAACTACATTCATCAATAATGCCAATCTGTTTCTGAATCGAGTTGTAATATGAATAATTAATCTGCTACAACAATCTCGGTTGCTGCAAGCGCGGAAGTTTTCCCTCCAACCTACCAGTGTATTAATGGAAACAGGTTCATATGTTAAAAGCTATTAAGTAATAATAAAGCGTTAATAATTGTTAGAATATATGACCTAGATGTATGTGGCAAGTCGTGCAGGTGTTAAAGTGAACCACCGCGTTTGTTGTGGTGTCACCAGGTTATAACATTAGGTCAAACTGTACCCATCTAGTTTTGGGTACGATTTTACATTCTTCGATATCAGTTTTGAAGATGTTTACCTTTTTTTCCAATATTCCCAACCAGCAACCAAACCAGTTTCTAAACTTCTACAAGCAGAAATTTAAGTTCTCACCCAAAATGTAATTATAAAATTTATGTTTGCACAGGGAACTAATTAACGGAAATTATTAATTAAATAGACATTGATTAAATATCGAACCCAATCATTCATATGCTGTGGATTTGGGCCATTAAACAAGCTCTAATTTGTAAAAGGTATTTCCGTTTTCCAAAATAAAACTGGGTAATTGGCGAAATGGTGCAATCAATTAAAGTGAAATATAACAAACGTTTATTATTCATAAATCATTTCACTTCTATTGATACATTCCGGTAAGCCGCTCATATCTCGGAGATCATTCAGGAAAGTTTGATTTGTACTGAGTGTTTTCAATACCGCCCTATAAGTATAAATCTTGAATTAAATGGCGAAGGGCAAATTTGATTTACTTACACCAATAGCACTTTTAAACAAGTAACGCTATTTGTTTAGAAAAATATTAATAAGTACACATGTATTGATTAAAATCAGCTGAACCCGTAGGATACAATTCATGTTTTATTTGGTAATTTTGTTTAAATTACAGTAATAAATCTATAAAAATAACTAAATTGTGTATAAGAAACGTTTGCGGGGAGGCCCGGAGTCAATTCCGCACCCTGTTGCCACTTTAACTCTGTTTACGCTACTGGGGCGCTAACCCAGAAGACCGACGGCTTTAAGTACTGCACCAGGGTAGCAGCGCATTACCGTAGGTCATCCACCCAAGTGGTGACCGCGCGGATCGTTGTTGCTTAGCTTTCACTACTGTTTGACTAGTACTCGCATTTGTCCTCCACGTTGTTCTCCTAATCAATCTACAATACTGACTTACTGCTACCATGACTTGATTGTTTAATAATCGAAGAAAGAAAACTTAATTATGAAAATATGTTTTTAAATGCATCAATCGCCCTGTGTATTTTTGTATCGTGTGATCTTCCTCCGTATTAATTTATTAATCAGCATCCCAAAAACAGTTGCGAATAATCAATGTATAGCACTGATATACTGTATACCAAACTGTATAGATTCTGAAAAGTATTCTGTATTTAATTATATATTATACTGACAAATGGGGAGGTACTTTTATATTAGTTAAATATTCTAGATGGTATTACTTATTATCAACAGTTACGTACAGCAGGAAGATAACTAACCCTGCACGACCTCATTAGGCCATTTTCTTGTAACTTCGCAAAGTAATATAAACAAAAATTTTCTAATGCAAACATACAAAAAAATAGAGTTTATTAGAGATTGTAGTGGATCAATACATACGTTCAGATCTAGCCCCACCGGATGTGGAGTTTGGGGTAAGAGAAAGTTGAGACACAAGGAAGGGACACGAATTAGAGTACAGATTAAAATATGTTAACTGAATTTCGTTATAACCAGAAAATAGTATTTTTCTAAATAGTTTTATGCCAATAGCATTATGTTAACAACGTTATTTGTTTGCCAATCTTTTAAATGTGTATTAAGGTGTATATAAAGTTTCAGACTTCCGCGGTGTCTAATGAAATCATCTCTTTGGACTTAGGTCGCATCGTCGTAGGATTGATTGATGTTGATCTTTCGGTAATCATTGATAGCTTTATCATACACTTTGATACGGTTATCTGCAACAGTTAGCTAAACGTCAGCATTAATCAGTTTTACGACGACGCGGTCTAAACCCGAAGAGGTGGTTTCGTTAAGGTGTGAATTAAAATTAAAACATTGAGTCTACATTTGATTAGAACAAAAAGTGCGTCATAATCTTACGTTTAAAAAAATTATTAGAAACATTGTTGCTCAAATACATACACAAGCATTTGAGTTAAGTATGGCATACATAAGTATAACTAAAGCCGGTACTGATTCAAAAAGCGATACGTGGGTCGCCAAGCTCATTGGAATCTGCATTAAAAATTGCCTAAACGTTCAAACTACAATATAATCAAATCTATGCTAAGAGGATTTTTAGCTGGAATCTGCAAACGTTAAATTATCTGTATTTCTATTTATTATCTCTTTATGTCTTAATATATATATATATATATATATATATATATATAATTCTCATGTAAAAACATTATTTGGAACACCTTGTAACATTACAATAAATTGTTGCAATCAATATATGTATGGTGACTTCAACGCTAAATAAGGCTGCCAACTCGTTGTGAAACTCCTGTATTGAACTAAAAAAATCATCAAAATAAGGTAAAATGTCTTGATTTTCAACATAAAAAAAAAACTGACACTCCGACCTTCAATCAATACAGCAAACAAAAAAGACACATATCATGTCATAAACTGGGCAAAGCAAATAATGTTTCACGTGTCTGGTAAGGATTTATTACCTTATTTCACGCACCTACCTTAATGGCTTTTCAACAGCTGCTTAAGTGATTTCCAGCTGTTGTGGTTCGGTAACACAGTAACCAACTTGTTCTTCAGTTTAATAATAATTGGTATTTTAAAACAAAATCATTATTAAGCAAATCTAGCTACTTAAAAACAAACAATTAACCTCAAAATAACCAAGTTTAATTAGCAACGAATGTTGAAATGTGGCCAATAGTAATGTGTTTAATAACAATAAAAGAGAATTTTAAGCAAAGGATTAGACACTTTCTTTAAAATTATTTTTAATACACAGGATGTAACTTTGTTTACGCCAGAAGATAGTAGACTAGTATATTCCAGTCATGTAGTAAAATAAACCAAAGTCAATTCTACCATTTACGTTTGGAAAACCGTCTCTAAGATAAACCAGTTTCAGATTTTTAAAACTGTCAATGTTTACAACCATCATCAGAGTCGTTATCCAACGTAACGTGACGGTATAATAATTAGACACCAAACGTAGACGAGGATGATTCTGCATAAAAGAAACAATATTTGACTTTATACTTAATCATGAATTTCAGATGGTAAACGTATTGTATCAAAATAGCCATAGAATACCCACTTAATTTCAAGAGATAAATCTTGGTGCCAAATGTAGTCGAAAGGTCTTGAACCACTTTTGGTCACAAACTTCTTGGCCTGCTTCCAGCATGATTGCTTTGAACCTGTTCTACCTTTTATCTAAGTTCCACATATTTCCAACTTTTCATTCCTCTTGCTGCTGCCAAGTTATAAGGTTATCTTGGAGGTATTCCCTATACCTTTTTCTGTTTTGTTATATTTCTAGTTTTTTAATTGTAATTTGTTCATACTCTTATTTCGGCAATCTGATCAAGTGTCTATTATCAGTAGTATGTGGTTCTGGGTTAGTGCGCCACGCCACTGACTACCTCAAACAGGGTTAAAGTGGCAGCAGGGTGCGGAACCGAATATTCGGATATCCCCGCAATCATTTCCCATACGAAATTTAATTTAGTATGTGGTTAGTTGTTAGTTCTGCCCCCCTAATTGCTTTTACATGGTGTATAGTTTATGACGCTTTTTACTCTTCACTTCTTCCTCAAAAATATGTGTATATCTTTTTATGTTTGAAGAAGCTTCTTCCTATCAATAGTTAGTTATCTATGTACATTTCTATCATCTTTTCCCAGTTGTTATTAAGGATCTTCTTTACAGCATGTTTCTCTATCATTCCAAAGCTGTCTTTTCCTTTTCCTAATCGAAAGTTACATTCTCCTAACACTATTATGTATTTGCTTCTTGCCTCTCATTCTCCACCCCCTTGCTTAATTAATCGTGAAAGATTTCTTTCTCATCTACCGTTGCTCCTTCCGTTGGTGCGTAAATTTGTATTAAAGTTATTGCTTCTTCGTGTTGTAGGTCTAGGGTTATAATTTCCAAGCTGATACCTTTACAGTTGGTTTGCAACCTTTCTGTTTCCTGGTTCTAACTATGACTTAAAAGTCCGCGTTAGTCCTTAAATTTTAAAAAGTAACCGTGGTCCGAATAGACATACAATTAATTCGTTTAGGATTAATGGTCGCCTAAAAACGTTACTGGTATTAAATAAAAGCTATAATAATCTGTATTAAACATAACGATGGCGTGGTAGAGTAATACCATTTTAGAATTTTGTTAATGGTACACCTTAACAGTTTTATAATGCAGTAGGTCAATCGTGTTTCATGCGACATTCAAAGACGCTCAAAATAAAATAGAACAGACCTTGACAGTTCCGTTCCTTTTCATTGATACTGACGATCTATTGACTGGAAAAAATAAATTATTTGTAAAATAAGGGTACTAGGATTAGTTACTTATTAAATACCATACTTTCTTTTATCTTAAATTTTCCAATGCTTCATACCGCTTTATACAAAATTATAAAATTGCTGTTCTCATATAAAATACAAACCTTCTATCTCCACGTACAAATGTTGCGGTTACTTACCATCTTAAGCAAGTTTATTTTGATATGGTTAAAAGATAAGGTTTCTTATACCATACATGGGGGATTTAACAAATTTACTACAATACCATCGAGAAAAATACCTCAATCTTAAATTCGAATGCTTCATAATGCCCTAAAACAAAATTACAACATTGCTATTCCCATACAAAATATATAGCGTTCTACCTCCTCGTAAAAATGCTTCACTTATCACCTTGTAGAAGTTGAATACGATATGGTTAAAAACACTTTTTTCTTCTACCATGGATGGGTTGTTTAGCACATTTACAACAATGCGATCGCGAGAAATACCTCAATTTGAAATATTCCAATGTTCCATACTATTCCACACATTCCAAACACTATCAAAACGTAGCTACTGCCATATAAAATATAAAGCATTCTATCTCCATGTAAAAATGCTTCAGTACATTACCACATTGAAGAAGTTGATTTCGATAGGGTTAAAAGAAAAAGTTCCTAATACCATAAATGGGTTGTTTAGCAAATTTACAACAATACGATCGGAAAAGGTACCTCAATCCTAAATATTCCAATGCTTTATAGTGCCCTAAACAAAATTACAATATTGCTATTCCCATACATATAAAATATACACTGTTCTACCTATACGTAAAAATGTTTCAGTACAACCTAGAAAAAGTTGAAGTGGCTATGTTTAAAAAAAAATTATTGTGCCATAGGTGGGTTGTTGAGCAAATTTACAACAATATGATCACGAGAGGTATCTCAATCTTAAATATTCCAATGTTCCATACTATTCCACACATTCCAAACACTATCAAAACGTAGCTATTTCCATATAAAATATAAAGCGCTCTACCTTCATGTTAAAATGCTTCAGTTATTTACCATAGAGAAGATGTTGATTTTGATAGGGTTGTTTCGCAAATTTGCAACAATTCCATTGGAAGAGATATATCAATTTTAAATATTCCAGTGCTGTATATGTCTCTATATAAAACCAAAACATTACTATTCGCTTGTAAAATATATAGCGTTGTATCTCCTTGCAAAAATTACTTACCATCTTTAAGCAGTTGCTTTAAATATAGCTAAAATAAAGGCTTAGTTATTATCTGTTACGATATTTAGATTGTTTTATCAAGTTTTAATGGTACCTATTTGCAATGATTCTCCTAATTTTGAATCAGGAAATGATAGTATCACCATCATCATCATAATTACTATTGTCATAAGTACAACTCTATGAGGTTTGGTTGAGCATTACTAATGCCTGACTGCATTTTTTTCCAAACATATTCAAGTAAGTGACGACAAATATTATAAACACCCCTCTCAAATGGCAAAATCAGTTTGAAGCGCTGATAATATTAAAGTTGCGGAAATGTCTGTTGATGAACACCTTCTCGATTTGATTTAATTTGCATCTTTTTCGCAAACTATTATGTTTCTTCGGCCAACACATCAATCAACCTCTAAAACGCCATTGATTAAAAGCCTTCTGTTATTAAACGTAAATTACTTTACAACAGAAAAACTTCTTTTACTTCTTGACAAGTTAAAAGGAATCGAATATATATCTTCTCTAATAGTGCAAGGAAAATGGTTGCAATGACTATTAGGGAAGGCGATAGCAGTCATGATTAGATGCATAGAAACTGTAAAATTCTTCTGAATAAGTACTAAAAGAGCAATGGAGCAAGATTTTCGAAAATACCTAAAAGTTATTCGTAGTTAATGAATGTATTATCATTGTTCCATCAATTTTAAATTAGAATATACGGGTACTTTTCAAATTTGGTTTAAGACGTTTGCTTAAAAATATAATACAGATAAGTGTAGACTGGTATATGTGGAAAAACTAAAAACTCATTGTTCGATGGATTGATATATTTTGCAGAATACTTTCAAAAGTTAAGCAGTAGTCACAATTTTTGTACAACATGGCCTCTTAACTATCATCACCATCATCATCATCATTACATAGCCTTAATCGCTACTGGACATAGTCCTTCCCCAATCTCTGCGAGTACTTGCCTACCCCAGAATCCTTCTGAGAGACCTTATCTAAGGTGTGGGATTTGGAATTTTTCCTACCCAGTTTTCCATATGTTTTCGTACCCGTCATAGAGAGGGGGTTTCTGGCCATAATCTTCAACGCTGTCCAAACAGGTTGGAAGATGGTTCGGATGTTGAAAGGTCATTGGAGTATACTTGGGTGGGATTTAGGTGGAGACCTGACTCCTCTAGGTATTAGGATGTGAGGGACAATCAAGAGCTTACGTGGGCAGAATCGCTATTCTTGAAGTAGATCTATTCTCCACCGGGATCGTAGAGGATCATCTACCCGCTACCACTTCGTCTTGTTAACTATACTAGTACAATATCTTGTATTAGAAAAGTTTAATTCTATACATTATAATAACTGAAACATTCACAGTTGTGAAGCCTAACTAATAACAACACCGAACTTCAAGGTCACAAGAGAGTAAATTGTAGATATTTATTGCTAAACAGTAAAATATACGTTTAACAGACCCTCTAGTATTGCATGGTTTATACGCGTAACATTTTAAATTAAGCCTCCTAGTAAAAACCAAATAGTTAGTATGAACTGTTTCCAAGCTGCACTATTATTATTTCATTGCCAGGAAGATATAAAAAAGTTACCTTTTATTACGGTACTACAGATTTCAAGACCGTAAAACATTGTGTATGCTATATTAAATTAAACAGGAACAACAATAAACGCAAGCAAACGTGTATGCAATAATTTCTAAAAATATTAAATTATGTTTGTATAAACAAAATATATAATAGTCCTGAAATATTTAGAAAGGTTACGTCTAGCGTGTCTAATCTCAGAAGTATAGCTATGAATAATTAAACAAGACCATGATTGACAGTTAGAATTCCCTAACACATGCTTGTAAAAAAGTTATGGGTTCAAGGTACCAGAACAACGAATTCATATTATAATAGCACTGCACATTTAAATACACAAGCCATGACTATAAAAAATGTTATACCGCTAGTTCTGCATTCAAGCTATTCAATCTCAAGAGATCTATCGCCAACATACTTGTTTGCAAACAAAGATCAGTGGTTTATTATATTAGGTGTTATAAAATCAGATGTTTCGGTTGATAGCACCGAATGCCATTGTTTCAAATGCACACCTTTAATCAAACTATTCTTGCGTAGGCGTTCCTGGCGGCTGTGAATAGCGGAAAGGCAGATCTGCGCCAAGTATTGAGGTCGCAGGAAGCAGGTCGGACCCTCGTATCAACAGGACCTCGACTTGTCAACGAATCCCATCGATCGAACAAAGTCACAGACACCGAAGAGACCAGGGAACTGAGTTCCGTCCGTCCCGACGGGCGTATCGTCACCGAGACCCAACGCACCACCGAACACGAAGAAGTCAAAGACAACGAGCTTCCAGAAGGTGCTCCAGATCAGAACGAACATCGTGAGAGCCACCAAAGGTGGAGTATTTTGAGAAGTGTAATCTTGGGGAAAACTAACCAATAAATATTTTTAGATTTTTTAAAGCTCGCGAACAGGACGAAGTGGATTATGTGGCTGATGGTGTAAAAGTGGGGCACGAAATGCGATTTAGGGCCGAAACCACGGAAGCAGAACGTCGTGGAGATGGTATTGATGACCCTAATTGGGATTCTCTTAGTGCTAGGGCTAAACGACGACAAGCTGTTAATGGGACGCGACATCCCCAACGATTAAAAGGTAATGTAATATAACTGTGCGACTAATGAAACTGTTGAAAATCAAAGAGTGATTCTGAACTGATAAAGCCAGTTATAGTTTTCTTCAAGTTACATCGTTATTGCCTCACCGAAGAGTGCCTGGCAATCCCTGGTTAACATTTAACGAAGTTGTAAATGTAGGTAAAATAACAGACCCGGCTTTAGGAATTTCATTTGAAAGTTCAACATGTTCAAATATCCATTTAATTAGGTACAAATATATATTTACACTTTCTAATAATAATAGAATTACAACACAGAATTACAATTACATAAACATTTGACATATTTTTTGCTGAATTAAATGTTCGCTATTAGTCGACGGTGTCCACATTTAAAAATAAAGTATAATTAAATATCTTCTAGGCACATAAGCTCATCAACAACTTGTTTGTCCTGTTTACTTATTAAGTTTAAAATGTATGTCATTAAGGCAACAATCTTATCTAATCTCTGAAAAGTAACCTATTACTCATGCAAGATAATTAAGGGAGCTGATGTTGATGCATAGTTTACTAGGTTTAACATAAATAAGAATAGTTCAACTAAACAGAGTAAACTTCAATAATGAACTAAAAAGAGAGAATTTAAACTTCTTGCTTGAGTCACAACCCCTAGATAACCGCAGCCTCTTCGAATGTGTAAATTTACCTGATTGCGGCCAGAGCTTTTAAGCCGAGTTATAAATAGCTTGTAAATCCTGGTTCTACAAGTACTTTCCCAAAGTGGATAACGGTATAATTTGAAGTAGACTATACTGCTACATTAAATAGGAATAATAGGGAAAGAATTAGTAATTAAAATAAAATCAATTCTACCCTAGTACTCACATGAATCTTTAAAATAATAGTGTTTAAAGGGAAGCTAAAATGCGGACATGGTAAACTAGGCCACGGACAACTGGTCGATAATCAAGTGGGCATCGAATATCTGAGCAACAAAATAATTAATCGAAAATATGCGAATTTTAACGTTTTCTTTATTAAAATCACCCTTCTCTTCTATAGATTTACTCTCGCTCTCTCTCTATCTCTCTCTCTCTATCTATCTATCTTTCTCTCTCTCACTCGCTCTCTCTCTCTCTCTTTGTTAGCCCGCAATATCCCACAGTTGGGTAAAGGCCTCCCTCAGTTAAGGGGGGTTGTTGATCTACTCGCCCATAGTGATCAATCCTCGTGGGAAAGTCTACCGCTAAATTTAAATAACATTTTTGACAAACGACCTAAAAAACAGTATAAATATAAAATTTAAATTACAAAATTGTTCCGAAGTTATATTAAAATTTCCTATGGAAAAATTGAGTCAGCTATATCATATATCAGAATATGTAGGATCATTTAAGAAAGAGATGGTCAGATTGGGTTAAGTTAGGGGTTTGTTTATAATTATTACATTTTAAATTTATTATTATTATTTTTTCAAATAATTTTTAAGTTTCTGTCGTCTACTTGGGTATCGCCTAATTGACTATCGCCCAGATGTTCGTCGCCCAATTGTCACGCACCAGGAAAAGTGACAGAGTATGAAATGACCGAACCCCTGTCTTTCTAAACCCCGACTCAGTATATTCACTTGATTTTCCATAGTTTTACATACAACAGAAAAAATGGTATTCGGTAATATTAAGTATAACATACCATTAATTAAATACTAGAAATTTTCAATACCTCTTACGAAAATAGCTTCTTGTTTTCTGAGAAAATACTTCAAATTATCACAATATTTGTATTTTCTGCAGTATATGCATATTCTTCCACTTAACAATTACATCATATTTGATCGTGTCTCTCACCTAATTTGCTATTCGCCCTCTTCTATCTTTCGCTTCTTTTCTTTTGATATGGGGTTCTCTTTTCTTTTTCTTTGTGATGCAACCTATTCGACGGTCTTCTGCCTGCTTATTTCTATGTTATTCAAATGTTGGTACCTTTTCTTTTTAAGAATACCATTTAAAGTATGTTCGGTGCTCATTCTTCCGGTTATATGGTCCAACCTAGATATTTCACAATAGCATTGTCAATACCATATTTCTGCATTTCTCGGAACACCAATTCTATCATATAGTTCATGTCTTCTTCTACCACAATCTGGTGGTTTGTGACCAGTAAGGAACATTATCTACTATAGCTTTTTATAATTTATTCAGCAGTATACGCTGGTATGTCTTCTTAAAGCCCACGAGCAATATGTACATCTTGTTAATAGTTTTTCTATTACATTTTTGAAGCTGAAGCTATTATAGATACATGATTTACGTGATCATAATTAATTCAACCTTTTTCTTCTTCAATTTCCGTTACTATTATTTCATTTACCACTGTCCCATACAGTCTTCTCATTGATCCTATGACGCTAATTTCTTTATAGTTTTCACAATCATGATTGTTGTTTTGCCCATAGATTAACCATATGTATATAACCTTGCCTTTGCCAACCATATTGTCTTGTCTGTTCTATGAGGTTAGTGGGAATATCTTCAAAAACCGATCATCTACGTTCTTCATACCTTGTAGTATTCCTCTTATTTTTCTATTACCGCTTTTCTTCCATTCCACCAAGAATTCCCACATACTACCCTAACTCGTACATAGGCAACTACCTTCACTATAATTGGTGGTAAAACTGTATTGAAGAAAAGGCAAACTTATTCCTTAACAAAAGGTTCAACGCGCAAAAGACTAAGGAGAATGTCTTTAAAGCGTTTTCAAAAACGTGTTTCCTTCATAAAATTAAATGTTGTATTAAAATGACTAACAACTTTTTTGAGTTTTTCATATAAATATTTATATGAAAACAAATGTAGGGGACATTTGTTTTCATACAGATATATAGTCTCTAAACCCGTTTCTGCATACTTCTATTACGTTCTTTTCATTCTAATTCAAGAGCATTTTCCAGTTATTCCATTCCAGCTTCTTCTAAGTTTCTATAAACCTTTCCAGGGCTTCTTCTTCTCAGTTCTTATACTGTTAACTTCTTCTATCGTATATTGTTTGCGTTCGCGACATCACACACAATATTAGTATGTATACTTCCTCTGATATCCTGATGTTGATATTCCAAACCTAAAAATGATTTCGTTGTTGGAATTTTCATTTACTACGCCCTTCGATAGTTGGCAATCACAACTCTAGGGGGTATTCGAACTAGAATTACAAGATTATAACATGTTCAATAAATCAAGCTAGCCCAAGGGTATTCAAGTTTGCGAATTGCCTTTCGCGTGGTTAATAGAAAGCGCTGTCTTTGTCTACACTAACAGGTTAACCCGCTGAGAAAGTTCACAATCGTGAACCTTATGATAAATGGTAGTTGTAATACATCACAGTTAACAAAGATTTCTAAGCGGAATTCAATGATATTCTATAACCATTAAGTTATAAATAAATGTGAAAGAGAGTCTCCTTGCAACAGGTGCTGAGACTGGACCCATACCGACGGCATCGCCGTTAGATAGAAAGGATGCGTTGACGAAGAAACCTCTGGATTTCGACCAAGAAGAGGAAACGCGAAAGCAGGAGACGTCGAAATGGTTGGAGCATCACTTCGGGAGCGAATCTCGCTCTTCCAGGGACTCCCTCGACGACATAGACGAGGAGAAGGAACAAACGAATCAACCCAGAACAAGCTTCTTCAATGTGACTATTAAATCTCAACCCACTCAACAGCCTGAGTATGCAACCTCGAGGATTCAACACGTAGACGAACCGCAGAGGTACTATTCACCTGCACCGGCTCCGCCTGAAAACGACTACCACGCCCGTCAAACAAGGTATTTTCAAGGTAAGACTTAAGGATGCCGAGTTTATGCACTCTTTAATACATAAACATTTATTTCTTAGGCATAAGTGAATGGACTGAACGCGAACAAGATGTGTACAACAACCGAGAGCTTCGAGCCTCTCCCGTGATAATACGTGAAGCTCCGTCTCCAACTCCATACGTACCGGAACGTTATCAGCCGTCTCCTCCAAGGGATTACAGGACCTCCCCACATCGCGAAATTTCACCCACGCCTCCGCAAAGAAAACGAATGGTAGAGCGACCTCAACGACTGCTTTCAGAGGACGACAATCGAATTGACAACGGATATAGGACGCCCTCTAGAAACGAACTAAGGGAGGAACCTCTAGAAGAACCACCTCCAGATTATTCCCCCACAAGCCCACCAAGAGCACCTACCCCGAATAAAAAGCTGCACCAAAAGACACGTTTCGCTGTGGATACTCCGCCCACTAAGACGAAAAGTGGAAATATTATAGGTGAGGATTATTTATCTAATTATGGGTGATACATGGTAAATTTTTTCTACAGAGTGTTTATAAATGTTTGCAGTTACATAACAATGAATGTTATAAGGTCTTCCTGGCGTCTTATCATTATTAGTAATAAATTGAGCAGACTATTATAGCCTACATGAAACTGATTTAAATTTTAATATATATATATATATATATATATACACGGTTAAGAGTAGATTATGAAGTTAATTGGGCGTTCGAAATACATAAATTTTTGATTGTTGTAATATATTGGCGAAGGAAAGCTATTTATGCAAGGTTAGTTACTATTTTAAGGTTGAGTTTAACGAGTACTAGCGGAAAACACTACATAGATCTATTTTCTAACGCATACGCAACGTTAGTTGCCAATTTAAGATATGTTTTTAATAATATTGTTTGACCTTTATAATTTCCAAATAATAACAACCTAACAAAATAAAGTGAAACCGAGCGTTTAGAAGCTAACAGTTGTAAAGTCAACAACCATTAATACTGTTGTTTGGTATGTCAACTATTAACGCTTATTGCTTCATGTAATTTTAAAACACAACACCAAAATTAAAATTATATAGTTATAAATACATTACTAAGTAACCTTACATGTATTTCAAGTACCTTATATAATTGGACACTTTACAATTTATTCAGTATTACAAACACAGACACATAAAGCTGTATTCAAACAAGTTACTCGATTTATAACACACTGAAAAGATGTATTTATAGAAAATTAATTATCCTACAACGAATGTAATCAATCTTCATAATCCATAAAGTAACATTATAATATATAAAATCAAAGTACAAAATATTATCTTATTTCATATTCTCACCAGACGACACTATCTCGTCCTTACAGTTATAAATATCCAATCAATTTAATTAATTTGTACGACATTTATTAAGATAAGTGAATTAGTAGAAGTTGTTACATGAAAGTAGAAATTTCCCATGGGTAAATACTCAAATGGAGAAGTTCCATCATTGAGTGCTTAATATAAATCAATCTACAATTACATAAGATTAAAAGTTTAAATACTTCTTCAGAAATCGTGAGTCTAGTATTGCCATTAACAATTTCACAAGAGCGTTTGTGTTTTACACAATTTGTTTGTTTTACAAGTTTACTAATATGTAAACAACAACCTACATGTTTGATTTTATAGCAGTTTCATTTTTTAATTATTCCAAAAACACATTTTTAAAGGTGCTTTTTTTCATAATATACTATGAGAAAAAAAATATCATTGAATATATAGCAAGACTATTATATAAATCATGATGTCAGGTGTTATGATTATGGAAATGTTACGTACTGTAATTAACTGGCAGTAAAAGTATTTACATTTTGCTTAATATGGAACACAAATATTTAACCTTCGATATAGTTACCTTGTTGATATATCCTTGAATATTAGCACACTATAGAACATTAAATATAGTGTGTGGAACCTAAACTATTCGCATACATTTTGAGTAAACGTTGATATCTTTCTTCCTTGCCGTTTCTTCAAAATCACATGTTTTGTATTATCAATGAAAAGCAATATCTTTGCCTAATTTAAAATTTTAGATTTAAAAAGTCGAATGACAATTGTTTAAAACTCATTTAATAAAGATGCTTCACTCTGATAGCTGGATATCAATATATAGTTTGTTTTCTGTACAGACAAAACAAGCACTTGCAGTACAGCTGTACTCCAATGTTGCCAGATTTACCATTTCTTCATTTTTTAATATCTTCAGTAATTGAAAATAAAATACCTTTTTATCTATTTTTCTCATAGTCACTGTCTGGTCCTTAGCAACGCACTGTCGTATTTATTTGATCATTCTGTACAATGAGATCGTTTAATAATATTGTTTGTACTAGCAATATTCTAAAAACAATTACAAATATTATTTGTTGTTATTTCTATAAAACATTCTTCTACTCCGATAGACTACTATCTTTTTCTGTTGATAGGTCATCCATAAATCTTTAACAGTTTTCGTTAGATATGATATGCAACCAGTGTTGCGCTTCTAAATAGCTACCCATCCACCCAAATAGCAAAAAAGGATTTTGGACAATCGTTAGTTTTTAGATCTAATAACACTGTATTTAATCATTAAAAACTACTTCTTAAAATTAATGTAAGTTAAAAAATTGTAAATTTAAAAACAATACCAATAAAAAATAAACAAAGATGTGCTGAAACCTGATGACCATATTAATCTGATTATTTATTCTTCTCAGAGAATACCTAAAACGATTATATGGAGGAAGATCACATTAGTTGTTAGATCGATATACCTTTTGTTATAATAATTATAAACTTCATAAAACTATCTAAAGCTTAAATTCCTACTCTAAAGAATTTTATTAATCAATAGGTATCATCTAAAAATAACCAAAGATACGGTTGGCTCTTAAGACCATCGTGATTTGGTTGTTTATTCCACTCAACAAAAACTAGAAAGGGTGTTATGAAGGTACATCCCATTTTTTCAATGGCTAACTGTTCTAATAACATTTTGTTTAATATAAATAAATCACGTCCTAAACTTAATACAACTTTAAATTATTACTTGAAAAGGGCTTTCAACAGTAAATATGTTGTGTCCACAGTTTGCTGATTGTTTATTACACTCTCGTAAATACTATGTGAAGAAACATGTCTTGTGAATGGTTAGTTGGTAGATCTAATAATATTTCATTATATAATTCAGAACTACTTGCTGAAGTTAATTGAAATTTCAATTCGTACTCTAAACAGTACTTTATAAGCAATACCAATAAATTAGTAAAATCAAAGGTGGTCTGGATGGATAATTGTTAGATCTAAAAGCATTCTGTAATATCCATAAATTACTTCCAAAAATTAACTCAAGGTTACATTTCTTCTGTAAAGAATGATTTTTAAAAACAGTACCAATTAGGAACAAGCAAAGATCTGTTGGATCCTTAAAACCATATTGGTCTCAGTTTTATTCAACACAAACCTTGCGAAGGAACAGGAAGAAGGTGTTATGAAGAAATTTTCTTGAAGATTATTGTTATATTGTATAACAGTCGTCATTCTGTTTAATAATATCAATTAAGAATAAAAAAAGATGTCTTAAGTCTGTAATACCATATTGATTTGCTTGTTAGTTTAGCTCAAAGAATACTGAAATGAACGTTGACCAGGAAGATTACATCTTCTGGGTGGTTAGTTTTTAGATCTAATAACATTTTGCTAAATAATTATAAACGACTTATTAAAGTTAATCCAAATTTAAATTTGTACTATAAAGAAATTCTTTTGATCAATATGAATTAAGACTGTGCAAAGATGATTGATTCTGAAAACATCAGTGATATAGCTGATTATTCATGAATTAAGACTGTGCAAAGATGATTGATTGTGAAAACATCAGTGATATAGCTGATTATTCAACACAGGAACTATTAAGAAGGTGTTGAGAAACAATCCTATCTGCTGGATGATTAGTTGTTAGATCTAGATTAACCGAAATTGAAGATCCTACCTTAACGAGATCATTTGCAACACCCATTCAGAATAAGCAAAGATGTGGGTGGTCCTTAATATCACAAGATATTCGCCCAACTCAAAAAATTCTGGAGAAGGCGTTGTGAACCAACTTCACAACTTCTTGATGGTTAGTTCTTAGATCTAATAAGATTGTTGAATAATGATATACTACTTCCAAAAATTAACTAAAACGTAAGTTCAAGCCCAAACAGTTAGTTTGAAAACAACACCAATTAAATAATAAACAAAGACGTGCTTCGTCCTTTATACCACATAATGTTGGTTTAATTCAAAAAATGTTGGAAAAAGTTTTATGAACGAATGTCAAAACTTCTTAATGGTTACTGATCTAATAAAACTTCGTTTAATAGTCATAACTACTTTCAAAAATTAAATAAAATGTAAGTCGCCATCTAAAGAGGTTATTTTGAAGAAAAAACATAAAATTATAATATTAAGAAAAGACGCGGTTCGTCCTTAACGCCACAGGATTGGTTCAACCCAAAAAATGCTGCAGAAGGTGTAGTGGTCCAACATCATAACTTCCTCATGGTTAGTTCTGAATGCCACAGGATGTTGGTTCAACTCAAAAAATGCTGGGAAATGTAAAGTGAACCAACATCACAACTTCCTGATGGTTAATTCTTATAACTAATGAGACTTTGGATAATACTCATAAACTACTTCCAATAATTGACTAGAATGTAGGTTTCCACCCAAAGAGTTTGCTTTAAAAACAACACCAATTAATAATAAGCAAAGACGTGGCTCGTCCCTAATGCCACAGGATGTTGGTTCAACTCAACAAATGCTGGAAAAGGTGTAGTGAACCAACATCACAACTTCCTGATGGTTAATTCCTAATGCCGCAGGATGTTGGTTCAACTCAAAAAATGCCGGAAAAGGTGAAGTGAACCAACATCACAACTTCCTGATGGTTAGTTCTTAGAACTCGTCCCGAATGCCACAGGATGTTGGTTCAACTCAAAAAATGCTGGAGAAGGTGTAGTGGACCAACATCATAACTTCCTGATGGTTAGTTCTGAATGCCACAGAATGTTGGTTCAACTCAAAAAAATGCTGCAGGAGGTGTAGTGGACCAACATCACAACTTCCTGATGGTTAGTTCTTAATGCCACAGGATGTTGGTTCAACTTAAAAAATGCTGGAAAAGGTGAAGTGAACCAACATCACAACTTCCTCATGGTTAGTTCTTAGAACTAATGAGACTTTGGATAATACTCATAAACTACTTCCAATAATTGACTGAAATGTAAGTTTTCATCCAAAGAGTTTGTTTTAAAAACAACACCAATTAATAATAAGCAAATACGTGACTCGTCCCTAATGCCACAGGATGTTGGTTCAACTCAAAAAATGCTGGAAAAGGTGTAGTGAACCAACATCACAACTTCCTGATGGCTAATTCCTAATGCCGCAGGATGTAGGTTCAACTCAAAAAATGCCGGAAAAGGTGAAGTGAACCAACATCACAACTTCCTGATGGTTAGTTCTTAGAACTAATAAGACTTTGGATAATACTCTTAAACTACTTCCAATAATTAACTGAAATGTATGTTTTCACCCAAAGGGTTTGTTTTGAAAACAACACCAATTAATAATAAGCAAAGATGGGGCTCGTCCCGAATGCCACAGGATGTTGGTTCAACTCAAAAAAATGCTGGAAAAGGTTTAGTGGACCAACATCATAACTTCCTGTTGGTTAGTTCTGAATGCCACAGTATGTTGGTTCAACTCAAAAAATGTTGGAAAAGGTGTAGTGAACCAACATCACAACTTCCTGATGGTTAATTCCTAATGCCGCAGGATGTTGGTTCAACTCAAAAAATGCCGGAAAAGGTGAAGTGAACCAACATCCCAACTTCCTGATGGTTAGTTCTTAGAACTAATGAGATCTTGGATAATACTCATAAACTACTTCCAATAATTGACCGAAATGTAGGTTTTCACCCAAAGAGTTTGTTTTGAAAACAACACCAATTAATAATAAGCAAAGGTGTGGCTCGTCCTTAATGCCACAGGATGTTGATTTAACTCAAAAAATGCTGGAAAAGGTGTAGTGAACCAACATCACAACTTCTTGATGATTAGTTCTTAGATCTAATAAAACTGTCTAATAATCATAACTACCTACTTTCAAAAATTAGTTGAAATGTAAGTCACCATCTACAAAGGTAAAAAGATTATTTTGAAAACAACATTAAATTATAATAATAAGCAAAGACGTGGTTCATCCTTAATACCACAAGATGTTGGTTCAACTGAAGAAATGCTGGAAAAAGGTTGTGAACCAACTTCACAACTTCTTGATAGTCAGTTATTCGATCTAATAAGACTTTGTTGAATAATCATAAATCACTTCCGAAAATTAACTCAAACGCGAGTTTAAACCCAAAAACGCTAGTTTGAAAACAACAACGACGTGGTTTGTCCTTTATAACACAGAGTACTGGTTCAACTCAAAAATGCCCGAAAAAATTTTGTGAACGACCATCACAACTTAATGGTTAGTTCTTAGATCTATTAAGACTTTGTTTTATAATCTTAATATGCTTCCAAAAAATAACTGCAATATAATTTCCTGCTCTGAAGAGTTTATTTTGAAAATCTCACCAATTAAGGATAAACACTGATGTGGTGTGCCCTTTAGACCAAAGTGATTTGGTAGTTTATTCAACTCAAACGTGCCGAAAAAGGTGATCTAAAAAAACATCCCATCTTCTGGATGCACAGCAATGGTCATCTCGACTTGTATCATATTTAATATTTATGTGTTTGTGTATTCTCGATATTCAATAGCCTCAGTTAATTACCATGCAGCACCGGCACTCCCACTCAAATACCTGTTGCTTCTAACAAATAAATAACATTCACGTTTAGGTCAGTCGATTCGCAAGTTAGTGGGGAAGATCAGATCCGCAAGTGCGGAGCGCAAGGCCAGGCAGCAGCAGCAAAGAGCCAAGAGGTCGCCTTCGCCCTCCTATAAGCCGGGGCACGTCATCGACAACATCCACGAGCCCCACAACGGCATGCCCATGGAAAACGGCGGGCACCGCCGCCCTACTTCCCCGGGACCCGTCCACCGGTATTACCTTGGGGAAGACCCTTTCGGTGGTAGCATCTACGGACGAGAAAACAAATACGATGGCGTGCGACCGGCGCGTTCCTCCAGGAGGCACGAGCCGCGCTACGTCCACGAACCGGAAGAGTACAGGTGAATAACTATTGTGTGTTAACATTTTTTGTGTCAATATTAACTGCGTATTTTTATTACTAACCTTGACGCAACCAAATACGATTAACAAGGTGAACTACCAAGCTAACGTTTACCAAAAATGCAAATACACCCTTAATTCATTCAAATTGTACTGGTTTAGATGAAGGTCGTTTAAAAACGCTTCCAAAAGAAACTAAGAATGTGTAACGGAATTTTTATTAGTACCTTTGTGGGAAAATACGTTCATGGAATAGCGATGGGTCATGTAGCAGGTTCAGAGATGGGTCACAATTCTCGTTAAATGAAATTTGTGTGCTATTTCTATGGAATGTGTTGTATAACCAAAGAAAAAAAATGAGTCAAAGCTTATTTTGAATGGTGATCTGAATGCTTAGTTTGTTATTGTGTGATTATACATACTTAATTCAGCTTCTGATACTGATTGTTGTCAATACCATTGTAATTGTGCGTTGAACTTTTATGCTGATGGAAAAGTTTTATGAATCATTGCCTACTTTCAGCCATGGGTAGGGTTTAAGAACTTGTAAATCAACCATACATTGCAGCTTATCAATATATAGCAAACTATTGATTGGATGAAGGTATTCATTTCTGCAGCAGTCTTATGTGTTAGATAGTTTGCTACGAACTGTTTTTTTGTTAGAAATGTTAAAGATCAGTAGGTACCAAAAAAAATCATAATTTTAATACAGTGAAGCCATAAAATGTATTTATTTATTATTATTTTATACCATTTTAAGGAAAACGTTATGGCGTGGAAATTTAAACTTCTGCTGATAAGCGTTTTAAATCTTAATCATAAATTAAGAATACGAATTTTATTATCTCGCAACATCCCATTGTTGGGCAAGGGTTAGATTTTTCTTTTTTTCTTTTCTTATCTGTACTTCTCTCTCCCACGAGGATTGATCACTATGGGAGAGTAGATCAACAACCCCCCCTTATGGGGGAGGCACATGCCCAACAATGGGATACTGCGGGCTAATAAAAAAAAATCTGTACTTCTTTGTACATTGTATTTCTTTCAATAGTGATTTATGCTCTCAAATTAATTTGCGTGGAAATTTTTGCATTATCCTTTTAGTTTGTATTGAACATACAAAATCCCTTCAACGAACTAAATAGTCAAGCAACCTGTTCCGTTTCTTTGTCCAATGGGACTGTAATACTGAAAAATTAGGAAAAGAAACGTGTTTAGAGGTTATGTCATATAAATGGTTGCCGCGTTTCGGCGGCGTTGCCAATTTTTTACCATTGACACAATCATTCATGTACAACATAAACTCCATCAGAGGTCATTCAAACAGGTGACAATTTAAATTAGAATTTTTTTAAATGAGAGTTCGTATTGGGTGGAGGAAGAAAGTGTATATAAAATGAAAAATACGGATCAAAAAAGAGGACCTGCCCGGGGAAAAGTAGTAACCGTAGTTACAGGATAATTGCTTGCTTGCTTTGAAAGAGTGAGATCTAGGACGCGGTTTTCCAAGCATCTCTAAGCACTTAGGCCACATTTGGCCCATTGTACAACACCTTTGAGCTCTGCGATATTCTATTTTTATTGCTTTTGGTGATATGTTTTATTTTGATGAAAATTCCTTCTGGAAATTAATTGCAATAGCCAGGAACAATAAAGAATTTCATAATAAATATTCCGATCAAAAGGGTACTAATTAACTGGTGAATCGTATCATACATACCTACAATTCAATTAGAGGTTTTTAAAAAGCATTTGACAGCTTGACTCGTTTTATCCAAACCTACCAAACCTTCCACCATTAAATATTTACGAGGTGTAGCTATAAAATAACGAGACTGATGCTTTAAAACTTTTTATTTTAAATTTATACATAGGTATTTAATTATTATCCCCTTCAATATACACCTCTCCTCTATGTCTACACCGCTTCATGCGAATTTTCCATTGTTGAAAACAGTGCTGGAAGTCTTCTTCTGTGAGCTCGTTTATGACGCTTGCCGACTTTTTGTTTCACAGCTTTAACGGTCTCAAATCTTGTTCCGTTTAATACAGATTTGACCTTGGGGAACAGATAAGTTACACGGTGCCAGGTCAGGCGAATAAGGCGGATGGTCTAACACTGGAATGTTATACTTGGCTAGACACGTCTTGATAGACAATGCAGTGTGAGCCGGTGCGTTGTCCTGATGAAGAACCCATGACTTTTTTCCACAATTCGGGTCTTTTTTCTAATTTTCTCACGGAGTTGAGTAAGAACCTCAAGGTAGTAATGCTGATTAACAGTTTGACCTTCAGGAACCCAGTTAAGGTAGACAATCCCATGGATATCGAAGAAAACAATCATCACTGCTTAGAATTTTGATTTGCTCATTCGAGTTTTTTAGCTCTCGGTGAACTTCCAATCCATGGATTGACGCTTAGTTTCTGTATCATAAGTGAAAAATCAAGATTCATCACATGTTATAACTCTTTCCAAGAAATTTGGGTCATTTTCAGTAGCATTTAAAGTGTCAGCACAAATATTTTTACGAGCTTCTTTTTGTTCGATTGTGAGAATTTTCAGCACCATTTTCGCACACACTTTTTGCATGTTATAATTATTATGTAAAATTTGCCTTACGCATTCCTTGTCAATTCCTACAGTTTCAGCAATCGCACGAATAATTAACCGACGACGGTCAGATCGAATCAGATTACCGATTTTTTCAATATTTTTATCCGGTTTTGACGTGGAAGGGCATCCCAGGCCTGCATCATCTTCAGCGTCTTCTCGGCCATCTTGGAAACGCTTAAACCACTCAAAAACCCGCGCACGTTATAAACATTAATTGCCATATACTTCTTTTAATAAAAGATAAGTTTCAGTAGCGGTTTTTTATGTTTCATATGAAATTTCGCGAGAATTCGTTGCTCTACTAAAACACTTATCATTTTTCCGGCGAAACAAAAAAATAGAACTTATACAAACGAAAGGCCACGGCCAGACTAACATGCAAACAAACACGGGAGGGGCGGCAAACGAAAACGCTATGCAGCTGTTGGTCATACGACTTTGGCGCATGCGCAATTCGTTTGTAGTAACATCAGTCTCGTAATTTTATAGCCACACCTCGTATATATATATATATATATATACAGTGCTTCCCAAAAGTAACGGATAAATTCTATAAAATCGTTGTGAAAAATATTTCATAAAAATACTCGGACACGTCGATTTTTATTTTTAAATTATCATTTAGAGATGTAATTTTCAACCCCCCACCCCTCAATCTCAAAACCCTAGCAACTCCAACTTTAAAATTTCAAACAGCAAAGTACCCCTTATGGGGTATCATCTGATAGCTTTCTTTATGCTGAATACAACAAAAAAAGTTTTTCAAAATCGGTTGATAAATAACGGAGATATTTAGAAAAATGTATTCAAATGAAAGTGCCAATATTCGACCAGGCGTTGATACGGCTCTAGCGATGAGTGGTAAAAACAATTGAAGTTTATGTTCTCAGTACGTTTTAATGTTTTAAGTGTTTATGTAGTGTTTTTAAGCTTGGATGAAAAAAAATTTTTTTATGAAGAAAAAAATTTTTTTTTACGAAAAAAAATGTTTTTTCTTAGTTGCTCAAAACCCGTCGCAATGTTTACAGCTGATAACATAAACTTCAATTGTTTTTACCACTCATCGCTAGAGCCGTATCAACGCCTGCTCGAATATTGGCACTTTCAATTGAATACATTTTGGTAAATATCTCCGTTATTTATCAATCGATTTTGAAAAACTTTTTTTTGCTGTATTCAGCATAAAGAAAGCTATCAGATTCAGATTCATTGTTTTATGTAAAAGTTTAAACAAATGTGTATTGTTACAAGAAAAACTTATCTGTTTCCATAAAATTGGATTGGTATTTAAAATATCATCAATAATAGCTAGAAGACTAGAAAATTGAAATAAAACCTAGCTAATCATAATAAATAATTTATAAAATTTTAAAACTTCTCCTTAAAATATTCTTTTCTATAATGAGTTTTTATGATTTTTTAAGCATTTTTCTATATTTAGAAAATGTTATAATAGAAGGTTATTAACATTCCTTATAGCAGAGATGTCTATATATGTATATACCGGGCTGTTTAAATAATCATCACTAGGCCTGCAATACAACTGTTTCAGAGGCAGAGGCAATTTTGTATTTTAATCAATAAACTGCATTAGTAGATTTTTTATTTCTTATAAAAACAATATTTAAGTTATCAACATTTGTTTACTGTACACAATTGTATCCAGTACCATATCCCGCGTGGACAGCCCTTGCTGCTTCTGATTATGTCCAATAATGGTGTTCTTCAGATTCATACCTACTGAGAAAAGCTGCATAAATTCCAAACTTTGCTGTTAATATTTTATTTACAGATGAAGCTACTTTTACGAATAACGGTATCATTAATCGGCATTATACTGATGTTTGGGCATACAAAAATGCTCACGCATGCGTCAAGTCAAGATATCAGCATCGATTTTCGTTAAATGTTTGGTTGGGTGTTTTGTAAGACCGTCTACTAGGGCCAGTATTTTGACTAAATCATTTTACTAATGAACTGTATCTTGACTTCTGGAATGATAGAGTTTATTTATGGTTTATGAATTTTTTTGAATGCATTTTTGGGATTACTTATAATCTATAAATAAATATGGATAGAACGGGGGTCTAATTGCAGGGCCATCTAGATCCCCTGATTTCAACTCACTTGAGTTTTGCATTTAGGCAAATGTTATATTTAGTTACCTGTTAGTGCCTTCACTGTTCGTTTTTTCATAATAATACAATGATGTATAAAATGGCCTGCTGATTAAGAGCTTTTTGTTTGGTTTGATGATTTGATAAATGATTTCACTTTTTTTAAACCCCCTAGTTTCACAGCTATACAGATACTTCTCAGACTTAAAAAGAATTCACCTTCATTTAGAGTAAAATTGGGTCTTTAACGTAAACTAAATTTTAATTTTACCAATTCAGTTCTACATATTCTTAGTTTAGTAACTTCTTACAACCATATATTAATGCTATAGTTAACTATTTTATTTTTCCAGTAGTTTAATTTGATGCCACTGTGGTTTGAATACACACCTATAGAATTTTAAATGGTGATGATGACAGTTGCAGGATTGTAAAACCACATCAAATTCTTAACCAAACTTAAAAAATACAAAACATGCAATAAATTTGATCAGTACTACCTTTTCTGATATACACATTCCTTTTTCTTAGATTTGCATAAGCACAGACCAACAAAAACAGAAAATTAACATTTTAACTTTTTTGTGAAATGCCATTTTAGTAATTTGACAGAAGGAGCGAAACACAATAATGCTTTAAAACTTTTGAATCCAACATGTTTTTAAAAAAGCTTATTAATATCAGTGTTCTATATGCTTATCTTAAAATACAATAATATTAAACAACACAGCTAAAATTGTAATTACATTATTAGTAGTTTAGGAAAACGATAATGTTTGAAAAATTAAATTTGTAAAATTAGCGAGTAGGTATATTAACATTTATATAAATATTGAAATAGATTAGTACATTAACACACAAAACACTTTAATTATTTAAGTATATTGGTGTACACATATTTTAAATTTATATTGTACAATTAGAAATTCTCCATTAAACGAAATGCTTACACTATGGATTCTTCATTAAATTGTATTAAAAGCAACTTCAATACAGAAACCTACATACAACATACACATACTTAAGTGAGTTATTGTATTAAACTAAAAGTAGATTTAAGTGCTTCGGGTGACGAAGACTTCACATGTAAGTAGTTTCGCATATTCAAAACTGACATTTCATATGCTTATTCTAATATTTTAACAGTACCTACTTTCACTATTTCCATATTAATATTGTTATGAGTGAAATACATAAGCCTGTGCCCCTGAGTGTCCTGAATTATATACGAGGTAGTAGGCGGTTGATTCCAATTACTGTTAAGTTTAAAGTTCAGTATTATTCGTAAATATTGCAAGAATTAAGATGTCTGAGTCATTCTCAATCACGTATGTATTTATTTGGAGATTCATACCTATTAGGCACTACTTCCCTCTTCTAGCTAATTTAAATACTGTTTATTGGAATTATCTGATGATTCATTGTGGCCAATGATGTTAAATACCTACATAATGCCCAAAAGTATATAATACTGTTAAATATCCACGTAGGATAGGTTTCTTGAAGTATTTAAATACAGCCCAACTCTCTGAGCAAGCTCAAGTACAACGAACTTCCTTATATAACGAGTATTATACATATAGATTAGCATTGTTTACGGTATTGTATTTCCAGCTTACAACAATCACTCCTTCTGGAAACAAATAGCAAAATTTAAAATACTTTTAGCATGTCTACATTGATTTTACTTGGAAGTATTTGATACGGATTGAAATTCAAATAAGGGTCAAGTTTTTTAAGATTTGTTGAATTGGATGTCTGTGTTTGTCAGTATTTAAGTGGTTTGCCTTTCACAAAACGTTTTACTATTGCATTTTAGAAAATCTCTTCTTCTTAGAGTGCTTTATCTCTTACGAAACGTAGCGATCTTCTCTCCTATGCCTAGAAAATCTCTAATCTCTGATATTATTCTGAAGCATATTTTTAATAATATTTTTCTGTTGTTCTGTTGAAGTATACTGGGTGGACCAGCTAAATTGCCCGTAAAATTGGTTGACGCAACCCAACATACATGTATCACACCAATTGAGATTATTGAATTATTTTATACTATACAAATGGATCATAGTTGCTTTCTGTCCAGTTGGTCTGTTACGGTAGTAATAAACAGTTCTACCAATGTTAATTATATAACTTATAAGTATTTATCAAGAAAATAAACTATACAAATGGGAAACAACAAAAAATAAATATCAAAGTTCTATTTAATTCCGTAAATTTTCAAAAAAGCCTCCAACAACATCCACACATTTCTAATTCGTTTATTCGATTACTCGATTATTCTGTTTCGTAAATCATACTCATTTACTGCCACAGTTCGGTATACTACTTCTATACGTGTACCCCAAAGAAAAAACTCTGATGGAGTGATAGCCATGGATGCACACCTCCTCTTCTCATCCAATTTCCACCAAGTACATAATTTAAGTAATCCCTAACAATCCAAAAGTAGTGACCAAGACAACTATCATGTAGGTTTCAAAGTTTCTCTGCAACATTAAGTTCTAGATCTTCCAATGACCCAGGTAAATATTTTTTCCAAGTAACGTTGTCTAGATAGATTTTCATCGAAGAAATATGATCCAATAATACGGTTATCTACTATGCGACACACACCAAAGCATTTGCAGAAAGAACTCTTTGAAATGGGTAACACTTGTGAAATGCGGATTCTCTTGTGCGTAATAGTGCGAGTTATCAGTGAGGCTTACCCACTTCACCATTATTGGAGAATTTTTTCTTATCACTAAAAAATAAATATGCAATTTAAAAAAATGGATCCAAAATATTTCGATTCAGAAACAAATTAGAAAATTGCAACCTCCTGATGGTCATTTCCATGTAGTTCGTTAACCACAGTGATAGCGATAAAATACATTTACTTTCAGAATTCTACTAATACCCACATAAGATCTCATTGATATATGGGGATTCTCATTTACTATCTCTAACACCGCTAGTTCATTTTCCATGTTTGTAATCGTTCAGGGTCTACATCTTCTGAAGTTAACACATTTACCGTCGTTTCTTAAAAAAAGTATAAAGGCGTCTAAATACGTTTTCAGACGGTAGCTTTCTAATTGGATAGCGCCTTATATATATATATATATATATTGCGAGAACAAATCTGTTTCCTTGAAAACATATTTATGATTGAAGTAACATTACAGCTTGACTTAGTGCAGTCATAGGCAATCAATTAAATTAGTAAAGCAAATTATGTTCTGGTTGCCTATATATGTTTGGTTGCGTAAACAACTTTTAAAGGGAGACATCTTAGCTGGGTAACTCTATATAGTTTTGAACGTTCTTAGACGCAATATCAGGGATTTCGAGTTTAAAGTGCAAAAAAACAATTAAAGATCGATGATTTATTAAAAAAAAAATATGTATGTACTATCTTTATATACCTAAGTATTCGATATTTTTGCATACTTCTTGTATATAAAAATTTATTCTTTTGGATGATATGAACATTCTACAAACATTCGTTCTGTTATTTAAATTAGAAAAGAGAGAAGTTTCATGAACCTTTAAAATTTTTTAAATACCTACTATTAAATGATAATTATTTTTTTTTATTATTATAATCAAATTCCCTTCTACCTATAATGAAGCTTTTAAATTGAATATACTATTTTTAGAAAGATTGTGGAAACAGGTTTCCCGTAAAATCAAATGGTTGTTTGTAAAAAGATTGCTAATTTTATGTGTTTTCAAATATTTAATTTATTTTAACCCCACTGGTGAGGTCGTTTAAAAGACGTTTACATCCTCTGCCCATTTTGAAAATTTGAATATTAGTTGTTTTAAGTAATTTAACAGCGTGCGGGAGAGGTTGTCACTTACTTAGTTAGACACTTTTACTATGACCATAAGATTCAAATATTTGTAAATAATGTACTCATTTACCACTTTGTCGTTATTACAAAAACAGAGAGCAATACTGATGCTATTACGAGGTTTGTAAATTAAGTAATGAGACTGGTAGTGTAGCGTTCGATATGGCAACATTGAGGACGCGGGGGTAGGAGGGGCGGCAAGTGAACATATGATACGCTATCATTTGGTTGTCCATAGCGATTTTTTTCTTGAATCAGTATTTCTAGTGTGTTCTGAAAATGAGTGACATCAATTTCGAACAACGGTGTGCTATCAGATTTTGCTTCAGACTTGATCACAGTGCAACAGAAACTTTTGCAAAACTTCGGCAGGCATACGAAGACAGTGTTAAGACCCAGGTTTTTCGGTGGTTTAAGGCATTTTCAGAAGAAAGAGACCTGATTGAAGATGAACCTCGCAGCAGAAGACTCTCATTTTCAAGAACCGATGAAAATGTCGACGAAGTCCGGGATCTTGCGCGTTCAGATCGTCAGTTGACAGTCAAAATGATCGGGGAAGAGTTGAATTTGACTCGCGCCACCGTTCATCAGATTTTGACCAATTAATTGGGATGAGAAAAATCTGCGCAAAAATGGTTCCGAAAAACCTTTCGCAGGACCTAAAGCACATCAGGAGGGAAAGGTGCCTTGATTTTTTGGACTCGATTGAAAATGATCCCCATTGTCTGGAACGTGGCATTACTGGTGTCTCTTGAAAGACTTCGAAAAAGGATCATGCGTGTGAGACCAAACATCAAGAACAACTGGGTGTTGCATCACGACAACGCGCCTTGTCACACCGCAATTTTAATAAACGATTTTTGGCCAGTAAGAACATTCCTGCGGCTCCTCAGCCTCCTTATTCGCCCGACTTGAATCCTTGTGACGTTTTCCTCTTCCCGAGACTGAAAAATCACCTCAAGGGACTTCATTTTGGACACTGAAAAACATTCAAACGGCTGTAACCGGCCAACTGAAGGCTATTCTATTCTCCGAGTTCCAGCATTGTTAAGAGGAGTGGAAGAACCGTCTCCAGCGCTGTGTGGCTTCCCAGGCAGTTACTTTGAATTGTAATTATATTCGAATAAAAAAATTGAAAAATCAGTCTTTTTTTACTTAATTTACACACCTCGTATAGATCAAACCATCCAACCCAAATTTTTTTCGATAGTAGTATTTTCTTACAAAAAAATATAAATACATAGTGCAATTATAACATACTGTTGAATACGCAATGCAAACGGTAGCGTCTTTTTCACCACTCAGTATCACACTATTTTTAATACCAATAGAAATTAAAGAAAATATATAACAGGTTTTATAAAGAAAATGTGAATAGCTGTGTATTTTAGGCCCGAAACATCAATGACGTATTTCCAGTTTCCTAAACATGGAAAAAAATTTTAAATGTACAATAGGCAGGTCTTTCTACAGATTAACTAACTTCATATTTTCCTATTTTCAAAGAGTAGAAATAAAATTTCACTAGCCTTGAGCTACAGCAGTCCTAGCACAAATTCTTGATAAAATGATAAGACACGTTAATGCTAATAAGTACCCATTGTCGCTCATAGAAATTCGTGAATAGATTTTGGACGTGCTCTTGTATTATACGTGTTTAGGGAGCCTTGTAGAATGCATTATTCATAAGTAAACTTTACTTCTCATAACAAACAACTGTGGAAGGAACAAGAACAAACAATTAAATATTAAATTTTACGATTGTTCTAATTAAGAAAAGTTTGGCTTTGAAATTTTCTACGCATGTTCCTTGTATGTATCTGCATCTCTTTACCCAAACATTTGCTTTTCCAATTTGTAAATATACACAGCGATTAATGGAAGAGTAGAACCTACCATTCCAAAAAAGGATAGGCAACCCAAAGTACATACAACCACATATTATGATTTTGACATTGTCATTGACGGTATATTGAATCAGAAAAGTCTGTTTGATGTGCTTGAGAGTTTACGTGATATACATGTATACTACATTTTAGATATTATTCAAACTTTGTTTGAATTGAATGAACTTTACTTACGTCAGCAAACTATCAAGCATATCAAATCGGTATCCCTCATTCCTAATATCGTCAATAAAAATTCAGGTATCGCAGTTCCTTCCGGTATGTATTTTGGGTTGCCCATTTTTTGGAATGGTAAACTCAAACTCTTCCGCGAATTGCCCTGTATAGACATAGTACCAAGGACAATTTAAGACACTACGCTAAATAAAATTCGGTATGACATGAAAATATAATCTATTCCTAATAATTATATTTTATTCCAGTCTCAAAAAAGCTTCAAAATAAATTTTCGAAAAATGTAACGATTTTCAGAACCCACCTCTAAGATGTTATTTACATTTTATTCAATGGTTGCGACTAATAGAGCCTGGAAACAAATTTTTCCAGTGATTTCAGACAGATTTATCTGGTGTTTTCTAACATTATTATACGGAAATTAATACAGGATCAAGAAAGCCCCCTTTCCCACTTTCTAAAGAGGGCGTTATTTATTCTGTATTAATTTCCGTCGTTATGGAAACAAATAGTAGGTAGTAAATTGAGTTGCCTACATTTAGGCGCTTCTTAAAGAATCTTTGAGAAGCTCTATCCCTACAATTCATTAACACCCTGTATATATATATATATATATATATTT
>JABXWE010008596.1:0-17128 GCA_014611495.1 Limonius californicus | reverse complement strand
TTCGTAATGCTTTATGAATGTTCAAAAGGATACTATTTTCATAATAGGAAGCTGATTGTATCTGCAATTGTTTATAATTAGTTTCTTTATCATGTAATGAAGGCTATTTAAAAGATTGTATTGATAGAAATTGACAAGTGTATATCTAATAAGGGAAAAAGGTCTCGTATGATCTTCGGAAGTGCTGCGTGATGGCATCATGAGTGTTAAAAGTGTTCTTGTGAGAAGACATTCCTTAGGGGATGATGTTTGAACATCGTAGTGCGATGTAGGAAGGTGTTGTGGTTATTTTAGGGAAGTGAAGTAGCCCTGGAACTTAGAAATTGTATTAGTATTGATTTATATTTTGTAAATATGTGTGTAACAGTATTAATTGATGTTTCACTTTGGTATTATTGTTATATTTAATTTCTAGTTTATGTAAAGGGAAGTTTAGAAGAAGTTTTGTTAGTTAGATAGAAGTTGTTTATTAGTTATTGGTAAAATTGTTGGAATGTTATTATTTTCAGGTTAGAAATCTTTTATTGCTGATTAGTCCATGTTGTAATAAGTGTGAAGGGTATTTTGTTTATTTCTGTATATTTGTTAATAATTGTTGTTGAGGTTTGTTATGTTTTTGAAGTGTTTCTTCTGAATTTTGTGTAAATTTAATTATATGAGCACATGTAATTTTTTTATCCCAGATTTTGGAGTGGTTGGTGTTAAAAATTGCATAATTTAGTCAGGATGATTATTGAAGTTTATTTATTCATAGTTTGCATATTAACATTGTATTTAATAATTTTATATTGTTATAAATCAGCAGTTTTGTATTCAGATTATTTTATGTATTTTCATTGGTACATTTTTAACTCTTGAATGCGCCGAGGTCCCAAATTTGGCAAATTTTCTAATTGAGTCTTGTTTGAATGCTTGAAGAGAAAGCACGTTTTACTTGTTAGCTCCAATTTTAATTTTACTGGGCTTAAGAGCTACATTTCAAAGTTATGGGCGGTGCCCAAAGTTGTTTACTAAAATCATGAGGTTATGTTAAAGTATTAAAAGTATTTATTTATGTGAAAGTTTGTTACAAGTGTTAATTTGATTATGAAAACAAAATAATAAAAGTTTAGTTAATTTACAAGTTATTAAAAGTGTTTAATTTATAAAATAATCCATCTTACCTGGAGTGTAAAAGTCAATGGTGTGATTATTCTCAAATTTCTGAAAAATAAATTATTAGAGAATATTGAATTTAAAAGTGCTATTATTAATTCATAATAAGAAGAAGGTTACTTACCATTTTTGGAAACTTAACATGTTTCACTGCAACCGTAATTAATTTACCAACAAGCGAGGTCATCGAAGCAGCGAGATCAAGCCGAAAGTGACACTATCATCATTAATTAGCGGGAATTTGCAGACATCGCATTTTTAGGAAGTTCAGATGTACACTGGTTAGCGGCATTTTTGAATGTGCACTCGAGGACAACATTTTAGAAGAAATACAGATAAGTTTATTTGAATTTATTATATATGTGTGTTGAATTTATTTTTGTATTTTGTAACTATCAGTAAGCGAGGCCACGAACTGAAAACCCTGAGATGTTTAAAATATTTGCATGCTGGTATTTTTAATTAATGTTATGGGCGTAACCAACTTAAAAAGTTTTATTAATGAGCTAGCCGAGGTAAATCAAGATCACATTTGTTTGAATAATAATTATTTATTTATATAAAATAATTCATAGCATCTTTTAAGTCACCATCAACGTAGGTTGATTTATTTATATTTATGTAAGAGATTACACAGCATTAATTTTGGCTTGTCAACGTGGGGCTTTTGTATTATTTATTTATTATAGATTATACATAGCAATATATAAAATATTATAATATTCAAACATATACAATGCGGTCGTAAAATGCCCTCCTCCCCCTACTAGCTTTTGAACGACTTGATATTTATTCACAAACTTTTGTGTGATTTAATGGGAGACTAAATACTACCTCTTAGTACATATTTAAATTTTATAACTTTCAAAATTGTGGCTAGGCGCCAATTTGATATATTTTTTTAAACGGCAATGGGGGTCGGATGACACCTCGTTTGATAGGTTTCTTTGAGTAGAGTATAATTCTTAATTTTGGGAAAATTTTATAGATTCGTAAACAAACGACAGACTTCCAAATTATCTGTTTTTGATATTAAGCAAAACGCAAAAAAAAAATGTAGGAGGCGGAACAACAGGAGTAAAACAATTGAAATAATTAGTCTTTCTGTTCTGTCACTTTAATTTAGTTAATGTACTTGCTCACGTTGGAATATTGAGTGTTAAAACCGGTGATACTAACAATAATTATGGCGAATGTTCGAACTTTGCAAGAAAAAACGGAAGCAGACTTTATTTTTGCTGAAGCCAATCGAAACTTTCATGAAGCCGAAAGAATATTTAATGAACGTTTAGTGAACACTGGAAGTGTGCAAAAACAGGAAAACACCCTGGACGACCCGCAATTTCAGAAGACAAACAAATTCAGATAGTCGGTGAAATGGTAGTACATTCTTAGCAATCAACTTCACATGTAGCCGCGATATGTGATGTATCAGAAAGATTTTACACCAGTTTTGATTGAAGATGATCCGGATAGACGCATTGAATTTTGTGAGGTCATGACCCAAACCATTGGAAGAAACTCATCCTATCTTCGCAATATCTGTTTTAGTGACATTTTTTTATGGGTTTGTTAACAGACAAAGTGTAAGATATGAAAATCCCCATGTTTTCCGGGAAGGTCACAACCAATTTCAGCAAAAATGTAATGTGTGGATAGGAATACTTGGCGACCATATCGTAGGTCCCTTATTTATCGACGGAAACCTTACTGGAGAATTGTACCGGTAATAGTTTAGATTGCTGAAAATAATTCAAACGAATTTGACATGGATATCATATTCCAGCAAGATGGCGCTCCTCCGCATTTTAGCAGACAAGTTCGCAATTATCTCGCTGCAACGATGGATTGGTCGTCGTGGTCCAATCGCCTCCGCGATCCCCTGACCTGACTCCGTTGGACTTTCTTTGTGGGGGTATCCTAAATCAAAAGTTTTTCAAACAGATCCCGATTCCCTTTTGGATTTACAACGCAAAATAACAGAGGCTTGTGCAAATATCGAAGTTGATACTTTCCAGAAAGTACGGGAATAGATATTAAATAGGTTTTTCTGTTGGCAAGAAGTTCAAGGAGCACACTTTGAACATTTATTAAAATAGTATTACTATTCAGTTTTTGTTGTGTTTTAGAATTTTCTTCTTTTTCTTCATTCTTCAATGGTGAACATTTCGAAAGCATATCTTTCTTGCTTTAATTCTTATTTTCAATCATCTGTCATTTTTTCTGGATGACAATTTTTTTATGAAACTCAAGGATCAGACGCAGCACTAAAATACTTTTCAAATGAGTTGTCACTACACTCCCATTGTTATTTGTAAAAATAGTTTAAGATGGCACTTAGCCGCCATTTTGAAAGTTATAAAATTTAAATATACAGCCTACAAAGTAGTATTTAGCCTCCAATTAAAGCATACAAAAGTTTGTGAATAAATATCAAGTCGTTCAAAAGTTAGTATAGGGATAGGACATTTTACGACCGCCCTGTATATGGCACGAACGTAATCTCTTAGGCGCAAGCTAAATTTTGTGTTGAAGAAGAAAATATATGAAATTGGAATTCAGGTTCAGAAGACCAAAGAAGTGACTACAGCTAAAAGTATCACTCGGTTTGAGAAAATGGTTGCAAGAAACAGCTACAGAAAGGGAAGCTCTTTTAATACTGATGAACGGAGTGTGCATGACTACTTCATCTCTCAAAATTATCTGCAAGGCTGGTGCCGAGAAATGTTTCTGTTTGTATCAACAAAAAATGAGTGGTATATAAGCTTGCTCTACTGAAGAGCAATAACGAGAACTTTTTATACAACAATGTGACCGCTGATGAAACTGAGACCAGACATCAAACAAGATTCTGCGCCAGCGAAGAAATTTCGTTCGCAACAATTTACATGTAAAATAATAATAATATACAAATAATTTTTTTATTTATTACTTGCAGCTAAAAACCAATATTAGCGGTCAATATTGCGCCGAGTTGATATGAAAATTGTTCAAAAATTAGGAATGAAAGTCATGGTAAGTTAACTGCAAAACATTTTATTGGTATTTATGGAAGTTGTTGACTTGAAAATGTCCACCGTTAACTAACTAAGGGCTGAAAAGGCTTGTGTTTTAGTTATTAAACCACAAGCCTGCATTCGTCTCACTATTGACTGTCTAACGATGTCAAAGATTCCTGGCGCCTTCCTAATAATTTTCAAGCTGTTGATAATTCAATCTCGTAATTCTCTATATTATTAATTGGAGTTACACCAACAAGGTGCCTCCATAGTAAGAATTCTAGAGGGTTGCAATCCGGAAAACGTGGAGGTCTTGGATTTGATCCACCTCGACCAATCCACCGATCGGGATATATTGCGTTTAGGTATTCTCTGGTACTTATATTGAAATGCGCTGGCGCTCCATCATGCATGAAATATATTTCGTTACGTATAAGTACCTGTTAATTCATGTTCTACAAAGATCCTATAATCTGCACCGATAAGAGTGACGGACTAATAAATTTACCAACCTATAATGTCAGTCCAGACATTTAAGAACAATCTTTCTCTGCGACTATAATATAATGTATTCGTTACTATACCTTTTGTTGAAGAATGATAGATATTCTCAATTTCCGTTGGATTCTGTTCTCTATTTCAGTGGGATTCTGTATCAGAATCCAACGATAAATTGCGGAACCGGAAGCTAGTGGGCGTGGCATGTTAGCGCTTGGGATTTCCCACTTGCTTTTGAAGTAACTGTCAAAAACAGTTTTAAATTTTCGTATTCGTAAAAACAGTAAGAACTAGGTATGAATAATTCAGACAGCGAAAACGCTGAAATGTGTTCGCCACCAGAAATAACGGAAACCGCGAAAACGACGTGTATTAATTAATTAATTAAACAGTACACAATGGTGTACACGGCGTAAAATGGTTGTGGCTAGTGAACCGACATACGTCCATCTAAAGTAAAATTTTTATTATACTGATTCGGACCAAAAATTGTAACTTCCTATGAAATAGTCGTAGAGAAAGTATATTATTGATGTCGAGATTGGATAATAAACATGCGGATTTTCGTCTTCTCAATGATGGTTATTGTGGAAATTTACAACCACGTACCTTGTAAAGATAGCTTCGTCTGTAAAACGTATTCCAACATTAAAACCGAGATGGAAACGATTCTCTAACAACTACTGAGCAAACCGGACACGTCCAGGATAGTCAGTTTCCGAAAATGATTTTCTGGTACTCGTTGTTAGATCTTGCTCTATTTTTTCAAGTACTCTTTCTCCATAGTTACGGTTCGTACATTTCTTTGAACTCCACATTCAGTGGTACGAATTTTGAAAGAACCAAAAAACCTAGAAAGAATTGGAGAGAACGTGTTACAATAATTGACAAAAGTAAATACAGCTTATATATAATATAACATAAGTACCTTATAATTGACAATAAAATAATATTGGATTTTAATTTCTTCTTCTTCTTCTGTATACATGCCAATGGCTTAGCTACTTATGGAACGCATTAATTAAAGAAGCACAAATCATAGTAACAGTAAGTACCTACGATCAAAATTTTAGAAGTGCTTATTCTTCGGAATTGGTGATTCACTAAGCTGTAACGTCGAGGGAATGCGTTTTTGAACTAACGTTTATGGGAGCTTTCTTTATCCTTATGACGAGCTTAGTCTGGTGCTTGATTCTGACCAACTACTTCAGGACCACCCCGTATATAGCCGCAATACAGCGTCTAGCGATTTTTGCTTCTCTAGAAATTTAAACCGACAAATAAGGAGTGGAAGATTTCTGGACACTTCTGAAGTGGGAGCAGTATTAAATAAGAATTTTCAGTGTCAGGAAATATAATTTTTTTAAAGGCTGTAACGGTTGAAATCTCGTTACGAGAAGTCTATAAGTAGTGGAGATTATATTGGGAAGTAACTCATTGCTTTCTGATTTTTCTAATGTTGTTGGATTGGAATTTTCTTTCCAATACAACCAACCAAAGCTCCTCGTACTTATCCTACAATGCATCCTATAAAATGAAATTAATATTGTTGATAGCCGATAGCCCGGAAGTTTAAGGCAATCTGGAATGTAAGAGGGAGATCCATCATCTACGATGAATCTACTAACGGTTACTTTAATGTTAATTGTTTCATATAAGCTGTATCATTGTTAATTCCATTACTGATGAGATCTGCGCAAGGGTTTGTATTTTAATATAAAACTCTGTTATTGTTAAACACTCCTCTTTATCCTTGATTGTGTTAGTTTATTATGAATTATGTATGTGAATTTGACCAAACAAGGAAATTGATGTTCTAAAAATTGGATTACTTTACAAACTTAGTTTTTAATACAATTCTGTCGAACTTATTCTTAGTTGAAGACCTGACTTGGTAAGAATACTCAGTTTTTAAAATTAATGCCTAGGTGTTTTAAAGACTCGTTTTTTAAATTGAGATCAAAGACAGAGTGAAGTGAACAAACCTTTATCTGCATAAATGTGATACAATAGGAAAAGCTATTAAAGTATGTATCTAATATTAAGAGAATCAGAAAGTAGGAGGTGTTCCATCCTCGACCTAGTTGGAATGTTCATGTTAATGTTAGTTTTTCGAACACTTCACCTGCGTAAGCTGAATATGTATCTACCTAAGCCATATTTTCAACTGTTAGCATCTTACCTTACTGAAAGGTACTTTAGCATTAAGCAGGAAGAAGCTTATTCTGATTTAATAGAGATTATGACAAGAGTGCCTCAAGGGAGTGTGCTGGGCCTAATTGTGTACTTGTTGTACACTAATGCCATACCTGATATTTAATATGATACGATTACCATCTTAGAAGACATTACAACTGTCTTAGCTGTAGGCAAAGACCACGACAGAGCAGGGCGAAAACTGCAAACATTTATTGTTCAAATCAATAGCTGGACCAGACGATGAAAAATCAAACTAAATGAGGCTAAGTCTGCACATCTAACTTTACCAATAAAAGTAAGTAACACCTACCAGTCACAATAAATAATACTCAGATCCAATATGAAAACTCAGCTAAGTACCCTCGCGGTACAAAACTGTCCTAGAATGTCCATGTGAAAACAAAACATGAAGAACTTGAAATCAAGTATAGAAAAATGTATTGACTGTTTAGAAGAAATTCTAAACTAGCCACATACAACAAAATAATTTTGTATAAACAATTACCTAAATTGGTATGGACATACAGCAGCCAGCTCTCAGGCTGTGCTAGCAAAAGCAATATCCTTGTGATTCAACATTTTGAGAAACATAGTCGGTGCATTTTGATATCATAACAATCAGGGATCTAAATAGAGACTTGGAATTAGACACAGTTAATCAAACATCGCTAAGATAATTAAAGGTCATGAACAAAGACTCATGAACATGTGAATGTCGAGGTTTTGCAGCTCCTGGACAACGCAGGCTTGATAAGAAGACTTAAGAAGAAAAAACCCGTCAAGTTGCTGATGTGAAATGCTAGAGCAGAGCAAAGTTCGACATTTTTTGTACAAGTTAAATACTAGTTTTGCAGTAATTAGTAGAGCAAGTCCTCAGATTTCAAGTTTGATTTGTAGTACGTTAAATTTGAACAAAATTCCTTATTGGTAGATTGCTGATCAGATTGTAATAATTATAAATAAAAGGCTATAAATAAAAAACATATACGTTTTTCGAGCACTCCACCTACGTGCTCATCTTCCCGAAACTTTCTCCATTTTGGGTTGTTGATTAATAGTTTGCGTATTGTTCCTGTGATAAAACTTGGATTTTCTTTAATTGCAATTCCCCACACCAGAATCATGGTGTTGGTTTGTGATGTCGCTGCCAGTGTCGCAGTATCAGGCTTTGCTTGCGGAGGTGCGCGGATTGAGACGCACAGAGGGTTCAACAATTAGCTATGCCGCTGCTGTCTAGCGTCACCTCCACTACAAGCTCTAAGCAGCAACATCACCGCGCCCCACCTCATGAAGAAGCTTCGAAGCAAAGAGAGGGCCATCGCAAGGAGGATGTTACGCTTGGAGCGCTTCCACCCATTGGGAGAAGTATGTGACCTAGCCGGCATCTTCCCGATCGATTGCCGTCTCGCTGCACTCCGGGGCCGCTACGTGACCAGGGCAATCGAATAAGAACGCGAGGAAGCCACCAGGACGCTAAGCACTCCAACAACCATCCGCAGGAAGCCCAAGACAAAACTAAGGCATCCGCCTGCCATTTTCCCTGGTGAAGCCCCGGCCATCTCCGAACACCTACAGAAAATCCTGGAAGAAACCCCACTAGCAGTCCGGTAGTACCATAAATCCGTCATATAATATGTTATACCATTTTTTAATAACAACTTCTTTTAACCTGTAATTATTTAGATGTTTTTCCATATGCACTCATGTAGGACCGGTTGAAGAGGAGGACAACTCCTAAACAGCCATTGAATTGTAATTTATATAGGTAGTCTTAATTTTAGGAGGACATGTCGAATCCAGAAGATGTAATTGTACATTTCATGAAAAGGACATCCATTTCATGAAGCGCCTCCACATGCTGTAATTTCAAAGTTTTCCGCCACCTGGACAAAAATCCTATCCATTTCTCTAAAGTGGAACTCATCCTCTTCCAGATGGTGAAATTATACGAGACTACAACATTTGGATAAGCAAATTGTCCATTTCATGAAAAGGCGGGAAAGAAAGCAATATTTGGTGT
This sequence comes from Limonius californicus, assembly GCA_014611495.1. Lineage (NCBI taxonomy): Eukaryota > Metazoa > Arthropoda > Insecta > Coleoptera > Elateridae > Limonius > Limonius californicus. Next base: position 8,257 of record JABXWE010008596.1, on the reverse strand, counting down.
AATATTGTTGGGTCGTCGCAAGTGGATGTCCATTTCGTGATTCTTGTTTTTGTAGCTATGTAGTGAAGTGGTATGAAAAAAGGGGTTTTCGTTTTTTTTTATTATCCTAAAAAAGAAAAAAAAACTATACCTACTAATATATGTCAAAAAATAAACATTAAACATTAAAACAATGAACAAACACAAATATTTGAGAAATACTACAACACTGTATGTTGTAATGAAAAACCAGAAACACGATTATATACATTAAACGCCGTATTTTCTCTGCCGGACGTTTTTGACGTTCGCAGGCTGCTTCTCTCTCATTTCGAATCTTTTTGCTCGATCGTTTAGCTCACTATCTATCTCATCATTGTCAAATTTATTATTTGTTTCGACTGTGACAGAGTCAAGTATCCCTTCATCTTCTTCATTTCGCGCTTCATTTGGTGACTTGCCACTGTGATCAGTTCCGCTGTCAGTTGTTTTATTCCCCTGCGGTAATCCTTCATCAGCAAGAGTATCCAGGTCTTCTTCAATCACTAAGCGTTCTAGGACTTCTTTCGGCAGATTGGAAGTAGTGAAACCCACACGCGGGTTATGGCCAAAATGTGCTTTATAGGGAGATCGCCCGATAATTCGATGATGGTAAATATTTTTTTTGCCATTGCACGAAATGAAGCCCGATTGCCCAGTGTGTTGAATCATTATCGGACATCCAAGATCTGATCATGTTCTCGAGGTCCTGATTACTGCGCTCGATGCTGCCCTAACTTTGTGGATGACGGGGACGCCCATTTACGATAACACATCAGGCCACCATTTTTCAATTCCTTGATCATCTAGTTCACAAATTCACGATCGTTATAGTTTTGTACGATGCGGAGTGCCCCAAAAGTTAGGAAGATTTTCAGCAGTTGAGAAGCCACCTCCGCAGCTGTTTTCGTCTCCAAAGGCCTCAAGCAAACGAATTTGGTACTGTGATCTTGGTATTTCAATATCCACTTGAATTTGCCATCCGGAAGATATTGAAAATCGATAAGATCTATCTGTCCTCTTTCATTAAAATCTTTCGATGTTAATGGCTTCACGACAAGTTTACGAGATACGTTTTTCTTCTCATTGCATGATTGGCAGATTTTTAAGTATGCTTCAATGCAGGGTCTAGGCACACAGTATTTGATTTTTGCAGCATTTCTCATCTTTACATTTCCTCCATGTCCTGTTGATCGTGTATTTCGTGACACCGATCACAGAGGTCTTCGTATGCGACTAGGTATCTAATTCCAGTGTCTTCAATTTTGTCGCGTTGTTTATCAAAATTTACGATCGCCAAGAGACAAAACATCATAAGTGGCAAGCAGATAATACTCCCTTCTACTCTTCTGGCCCCTGAAATAAATAGTACCTACCTTATATAAACTTTTGTTGAATTTGTACTAGGAGTAGACTAGAAATAACTTACGATTTCGCTTTGGCACATATAATTTCTTCAACAACAGCAGCTTGTGTCTCTTTTTTTCTTGTTGTCTTGAGTAATATTGCTCGATTTCATTGAAGAAATTTCCTTCAGCGTCGTACTCAATGTCACACCAATAATTAGGTAATGAAAAAAGAACCCCGAAATGAAAACAAACAACAACTCACAACTCATCAACAAAACACAACTCTTAAAATGGCACTGTTTGACAGGTGATCATACGATCTTTACACGAATTGGACATCCACTTGCGACGACGCAACAATTATTGCACCAAATATTGTTTTCTATCCCACCTTTTCGTGAAATAGACAGTTTACTTATCCAAATGCTGTAGTCTCGTATAATTTCACCATCTGGAAGAGGAAGAGTTCCACTTCATGAAATGGATGGGATTTTTGTCCAGGTGGCGGAAAACTTTGAAATTACAGTATGAGGAGTCGTTTCATGAAGGGAATGTCCTTTTCATGAAATGTACAATTACATCTTCTGGATTCGACATATATATTATGATTCAATATACTGTGAAAATTAAAATTGGAAAGTTTCTGCCACATTTAAATTCACGGCGCTATCTTCTATATCACTGTACAAAAGAGAAGTTCCACCCAAAAAATTTTTCATGGCTTTATGACTTTTCCCTCGGTTGTTGCTATTTGTAGATATTTAATTATTTCGGTTTCATGTTTAATGTGGTTCATTTGCAATTACTTTAATTTCGAAAAAAAAATCGATACGGTGTATTTATTTGTTTATGCTCTCTTCTAGTTCTCGCACTAATAGTAATAGTACAATTTCAGTAGGTAAACATTCAATACGTTAGAGAAGGTATCTTAGGATTCATTTAGGTTACATCTAATCAGAGCTTCGGCTATAAAAGAGGGGAAACATTTTTTAAAATGCAAATGCGTTAATTTACAAAGATTGCCCTTAATTCATAAAACGACATCAATTTATCCTTCTTGCTCCATAATATCCGATTACTTTGCGTAATGCGGAGAGGTACAAGTGCGATTCTGTAATGTGCTGCTGTGTGACGTGTAATGAAGGGTGGCCCGTCAACACCGCTAATTAATGTCATTAGGGCGTCCTGACGCCGCTAGCACTCGGCAGGCAGATGGCTTTGACAACAGGACACTTGATTATCTACAAGCGTCAAAAATTAAAAATATATATACCCCATCAACATGCACTAAGCATTCAGCCGTGAAAACAGCCGAGGAAAATTATTAATCGTTTGGGTAATCAACAACACGGCACAAGATTTTTTTTAATCACGTAACACGCTCGCGACCTTGTTTTTTTGGTTTGTTTGGGTACAATTAAACACGGGAGGAAATGTTGGTTTAACTATAAATTAGAGTTTGCTTTCGTGCTTTGAAATTTCATCATAGGAAAAGTTTCATAAATTCTAGTTATTTTTTTAAATTATGACAGGTATGCTGCGTTATTTAATAATATGATTTAAGGTTAGATGCTGGTATGTATGGATACATGGCGCTCTTGAAGCTGTGTGACGGTTTTAATCAACGCAAGTAAAAGGTAAAAACGGCAAAAATTGTTTCAGAAATGCTCAGTTACAAAATACATTTTCTTAATAAATAATTTGTGTAAGACAATATTGAGAGACTTCGTTAATTAGATTTAACAATTAGGCTAACAGAACGAAAGGCATACACTTTTAAAGACTTTATGCTATGCGTTATACACGCATGACAAATATACTTGTTCATTATTGATATTTATTTAAGGTTAAGTTTTATGTTTTTGTTAATTCATGTGATATTATAAGATTCGGCCACACAACACGGGCGGAATCTGAGGGCTAACCCGATTATTTACGAAGTAAGACTGACAAATGGTATAATTATACAAGTCGTTTTTTAGTTCAGGGCAGTTGATTTGTTTAGTTTTTATTTTCTATAGAAAAGCTGGAGTTGGTGGTCTAATACAGTACAAACTGTTACTGCAGGTAATAATCAACTCTTCAAATTTTTAAATATCCTCACGTGGTGTTCCACAGGCTTCTATTTTGGGACCATTACTCTTTGCGAATGTGTAAATGATTTTCCTGCTAATGTTAACCTACATATTACTATTATCAGAGTTGATGCTGTTGTTGGCCTTGATGGTAATGATTGCGCTTTGGCTAAGGAACATACGAAATCGGTTTTACTGGACTCCCTAAACTAATGTCAACAAATTAGTAATAAATTTAGGAAAGTTGAAATTCTTCATTTATTAAATACCATTGATAAAAACAATCCAAGGTTTAATACCACACTAACTGCTTTACAGCTTTCTTGGCCATCTGTTGCGTCGCATATGCCGTCATTTTTATTTTGCCATATATCATCGTTTTAATTTATTTTTTCCATGACCTATTCTATTCCTTCTTGTTCCCGGCCTTTCCTGCTTTTTCCTGTTGTTAGGGATCTAGTTCCAAAGATGAATCGGTAATCCCTCCTTGGGTATTCTTCTCATATGCCCTTACTAGGACAGTTGTCGCTTTCTGTAGTGTCTATTAATGTTATTTATTCATTCTTCATTTAATGCCTTCGCTTATATTTACGTCAGGAAGTGACACTCCACTTTCCACTGTTTGGATTGTTCACATAAGAGAATTGTTAATAGTCCATATCTTTGAACCATATGTAACGCAGTTATCTAACAGTGATTTAAAAATGTGAATTGCTGTTTCTTTCCTGATCTGCTATTCCCCCAGTAAAGATTTGTGCTTGCTTGCTATTGCTCGACGTTTGCCAAGTTTCTCCAATATGTCCTTGACTTCTCTTTTATCATCTATTAGATTAATATTCTAAAGTACCTGTAATAATGGAACAGAAACGTGGTGTATAACGAAAAGAAACGTCCAAAAATAGTTAGAACGTGAAGAGCACAAGAAAGACAAACGCTGGGAATCAATTTGGATGATCGAAAAACCAAAACCTGAATCAAACAGCAAACAAAAGCAACAGATGCCTTATATCGCATTGCTCAACTCAAGTGGCAGTGGGCAGGGCATCTCGCCCACACCAAAGATAATAGATGGACACCACGAACTCTCATCTGGAGACTTATAGCAACAAGAAGGAGCATAGGCAGACGAAATACCAGATGGCGAGATGACATAAAGAAGATAGCAGAAGTCCATTAAAAGCGACTAACTGAGGATAGAGAGAGGTGGAAGGAAATGAAGAAGGTCTACATCAGTCATGGATCGACATAGGCATTTGGTGATTCGTGATTTATATTCTTGGGTATTCTGTGGTCATCTAATGTTCGCCAGTCCCAATCTTCATAAAATGTGTCTATTCCATGTTCATTTCAATATTCCATACATTGTATTATTCTATCCATTTTCTCAATGTATAATTCGCACTCTCGAAATCAACCTGATCGTTTGCAAATAATAAAGTATAAACTCTTTTTTCTCCAAGCTAAAGGTTAATGTAAATAAAATAAGCCATATTGACGAATACAAAATATGGGGAACGAACATGGATCCGCAATTTTCCTGGCGCAGCTATTGGTATTTATAAATACTAAAGTACCAATGTTAAAGCCCGCTTCATATTTTACCTCTTTACCTGTACTTTTCGTCAGGTATACATATTTGTATAATTCTAGCGGTTACCTGCAAATGCAGTTTAGGCACATTTAGTTAAGTGGTCTTTTGTATTATATAAGCTGCTTGCCTATTCCAAGAACTGTTTGTATTTAATGTTGTTATATTGCTTACTGGGTGCGGAAATTGGCAACAGTTTTCGACCAGTTGGGTTTTAAATGCTCGAGGAGTAGCTTGTCCCTATTGCAGGGCTCCTCGTGGTATGTTAAAGGTAAAATTATGAGTTAATTAAAGTTATCATAGTTAACACACTAGTTTCATTTCGACTACCCACTCAATTTGCTGGCACAGCGGTGCAACTGTGTTTTATATATTAAAGCACGCCAGAGAACATGGTCCTTCGAGCCTGATGATATCCAGAAGATTCAACACGTCAACGACGATCTGCCCACAATACTTGGAACCAGCGTCAAATTGAACTTCAACCAAAATCGTAAGTGTGAATTCCTTTATTTATCCTCTCCTACTGTATACCATTTCAATCTGCCCAATAATGGCTGAGCTGAAGAAGTTAAATGAGCAAAGAGGCCAAATAAAGTCCCGCCTTACGCGTCTTAAGAATTACTGTAATAGCGTAGTGGACAATCCTACAGAGGTTGATTCCAATATAATTGCCGCCCTTAATGAACGGCTTATTAATTCAGAATCTCTTTTAAAAGATTATGATAACATTCATTTAAAAATTATTGGTATTGACGAAGCCCCCTCTCATGAGGAAGACATGGCAATATTTGAAAATTTTTACTATGACACGATTAGTAAAATAAAAAACTTTGTATCCAAGTATAATTCTTCGGAAACAAAGTGTGTGCAAAATAACACCAATCAATCATTAGACTTAGGGTCACTGCGTCTGCCCCCTATAAATTTGCCGACCTTTAGCGGAAAATCCGAAAATTGGGACGAATTCCATGATACATTTGATTGTCTTAGTAATAAAAATACACATTTGTCCGATATTCAGAGGTTTCATTACTTAATTTCTGCCGTGGAAGGAGATGCCGCGCAAGCACTGCGTTCCTTAAAAATCACTGCGGAAAATTATTCAGCCGCCTGGAACATTCTTAAAAAACGGTTTGAAAATAAAAAACTAATAGTACAAAATAACCTTAAAGCGCTTTTCGAACTTGAATTTATAAAACGGGATTCTCACCAAAAATCACAACGATTCTTAGATCGTATTTTAACAATCATGCAATCTTTAAAGGCTCACCAGCAACCTACCGTGGACTTGCTGCTTATTTATATAGTCAGCGTAAAACTAAGCCCAGTAACTCGTCACGAATGGGAGTTATACAAATCAAAAGGCGAATTTCCTACATTCGACGAATTTCTAGAATTCTTAGAAAAAAAATGCCACGTTTTGGCGTCAATGGAGGTTAATACAACGCTCTTTAGCGACAATTCTAATAATTTCAAAGACTTATCATCCAAATCCTATGTAACCACTGCAAGGCAGTATCCTTGTTGTGTATTTTGCAAAAATGATCACGCTCTCTACAAGTGTGAAGCGTTCTTGAAATTAAATGTAAATTCACGTATTTCAAAAGCAAGAGAACTTCGTCTTTGCATGAATTGCTTAAAGAAAAATCACTCCGCAAGGGTTTGTACGTTGCAACCCTGTCAAAAATGTGGCAAAAAGCATAATACTATTTTGCACTTGGAATTTGATAAAAATCCTAGCACAAGCCTATTGATCAATGAAGTCAATCAAGCAGAAAGTAGTTCGAATGGTTCCTTAACAAATCAGATAAATGATAGGGCTATTACAAATAAAAATGAAATTGAGCCACCACTAATCAAGACTTGTGTAAATCATTCGGCGGGTAGTGTGAGCACTTCACAAATCTTATTATCAACGGCTTGCGTACAAGTAACCGACATTTACGGAAATACCCACGGCTGTAGGTGCATTTTAGATCCTGGCAGTCAGTCAAGCATTATTACTAGCGAACTTTGCCACCGATTAGGTTTACCCAAAGAAAAATACAATTTAACCATTACGGGCGTCAGCCAATCAAGCTCTCGCGTAAATTATAAGACCACAGTCGCTATCAAATCAAGGGTCAATAACTATAGGGCCGACGTGGTCTGTCTTATATTAGACAGCATTACAGATTATTTGCCTGTAATCTCTTTTAATCTAGCTGATTTAAATATTCCCCAAACTATTCAATTGGCGGACCCTAAATGCAATATATCCGAAAAAATTGACATGTTAATCGGAGCTAACATTTTCTGGGAGCTACTCTGTAGTGGCCAACATAATTTGGGAAAAAATATGCCAGTATTGCAAAAAACTCAGCTAGGTTGGATTCTCGGAGGTACGTTCACGCAAAATAATCACAAAATTTCTACTAAAAATACTTTAGTACACCTTAATACCGTATCTTTGCACGAACAATTGGAAAAATTTTGGACCTTAGAAGAATGTAACGCTGATAATTATTCAAAATATTCTACGGAGGAAAAATATTGTGAGGATCATTTTGTATTAACTCATAAACGAACCAATACGTCCCCGCGTAGATTTGTTGTTAACATTCCTCTCAAAGGTAACGCGTCGAAATTAGGCGATTCAAAAGAAGTAGCGTTGAAACGATTCTACGCATTAGAACGCAAATTAAACCGTGACGATAAATTAAAAACTGAATACGCGGATTTCCTAAGGGAATATGAGCATCTGGGTCACATGACTAAAGTTATAGATGAAAATATGTCTGAAAATCCTAAATACTACTTGCCGAATCACGCGGTGGTCAAAGAAACCAGTTCAACCAGCAAGACGCGCGTTGTTTTCGACGCTTCCGCGAAACCTAGTATCGGTCTTTCTTTAAATGAAGTTCAGTGCGTCGGGCCTGCTATACAGGACGACTTATTTACTATATTAATTCGTTTCCGAAAACATGAGTTCGTTTTATCGGCGGACATAGCAAAAATGTATCGCCAAATATTGGTGGACGACAAACAACGGCCTTTACATTTGATATTCTGGCGCTTTAATGCGAACCAGCCAGTATGTTGTTATCAACTAAACACCGTAACTTACGGTACGGCGTCAGCTTCATTTTTAGCCACAAGATGCCTCAAACAACTTGCGCAAGAATTCCACGATAAATATCCATTGTCCTCCCGCATAATCGAAAGAGATTTTTACGTTGATGATC
>JABXWE010008595.1:0-31170 GCA_014611495.1 Limonius californicus | reverse complement strand
TCTTTTTCAACTGTAGTTTTTTCGCCAATTCTTTGACACCTTCACCTACTAGATTTAAACAAAATTCCAAATATCTTTATGTCGACTATAACTTTTGTATAAACTAACAACTTACTCATAAAACTCATAGTGCGTTTTTTGCGTGTGCCCCATAAAGTTTGCAAACTGTTTCGATTCATCTTTTGACAAATTTAGTATTTGCATAACTGTAGCTATTTGCTTTCTTAGCTTATTACTTGATATGGTTTCAGGATGTCCTAATTGAATTTTTTTTGTAAGTGTCTTGATAGCAACATCTCCTTTTCCCCATTTTATGCTACTTCCTGGAATTGCGAAGACATATTCAATATCTCTTGAAATAAATGTATCTCAATGTTGTAGTAATGATTCAATAAATTTTTGAAGAATGTCTGGAACTAAAATTACAACAGCCATGCTTCCTTTGCCACTATTTATAACTCTTTTATATTTTGTCGCTAATATTTTTCAGTTTCTGTTAAGGCATTTTTCTCTAAGAAATCCTTATTTGCAAGAGAGGCTAACTCTGTATTCCAACGAGACTGTACTAACTCTTTGAAGTTCTTTACATTTTTTATCCACGCTTTAGAATGGTTAGCTGATTGGAATTTATATCCATTACTTTCTCTTAAAATCAAATGGATAAGTTCGTCTCAGACCGTTTTTAATGATGTGCCCAAATGCATCACCAAACTAGGTGCTTTGAAGTTCTTCTTAACGTGGTTGTAGCGTGAGATTTCTCGTGCAGAAAGTATCAAAATGCTTTGGATGAAGAAGATGTTTGAAATGAATATCATTGTTATTGACTATTTCCCTAAAACAAATGAGTGGCCGGAAAGTGCCCTCATCCTATTACTACAAGAATAGGCCATACGCTCACTTTTGTGTTTTTTGAAATATGATTCTCCAAAATGAGCAATGAGGAGGTCTTTTTTTGCTTCGAAAGCGATATCATCCGCTTTCATTATTGAAAAACCTGCTGTTTAATGTTTAGCTTCGAAATAACATTTGTTGGATCCATTGCACACGCAGAAACTGTTTGTGAATTTCCCAAATGATTCATTTTGCCTTCTTTTTCAGATGTTGTTTGTTTTTGGAAAGGGCAAGCTTTTGCATGTCTTCTTAAGTAGTTTTTAAGATATAATCCTGTGCAGTACGCGCAGGGATAATACAATCCTTCAGTAGGATTTAAATTTTTATTGGAAAGGTTTTCTCGGAAAGTCTAACAACACCGTGTATATAAAGATTAAAATGTGTTTCGTTTCTTAGTACTGCAAAAGCTTGTCCTCTTTATTTACTATTTTTTGGCAACTGAAAAATCTTGCGGACTTTATCGTCATCGGAGTGATTCCTTTGTATATGCCTCATGAAGTTTTTTGTAGCAATGTCTGTTTCACAAAATTGGCATCGTACAAGCTTCCTCTGCTTTATTTTTTCATTTAACAATTTCTCTGAAAGCGTTTCAGTTTTAACATCATTCAAATTGGATCTTGACGCATTCACTGTTATATTTGCTTGAATGCCTAGAATTATAGAGTCCGAAGAACCATGTAGTGAAGATTCGGAATCACTCGATTTTTCAACATTACTATCTACTGTACGCTCAACTAAATAGTCATTCATATTAAAATCTTTATCTTTATCGTCGTCAATGAATTCATCTAAAGAAGATGCACTAGTTGTTTCTGATATTTGCTCACAGTTACAACTATCTTGGTTGAAACATTTTTTAGATGTGCTTTGATCAACGGTGTTTAATTCATCAGAGATGCCTACAGATTTTTGAATTGTGAAAATGCCTCGATCGGTATTTTATTTGCAATTCCGAGAAGAATTTGCAGGACATTCAATATTTTCCTCATTTAATGGCACGATTTCATCGATAAGTTGCTGAGATTTAAGATCTGCACAACAGTGATCACCGAAATTATCAGGAGTTGTATTGACTGATCTATTTTGTGGAGACACGTCACAGTGTCGAATACTATAAAAAATTTTTTGTTCAATACCATCATCAGTATCCAATGAAGAATTCATAAAATTATTGTTTTCTATCCATATCTAAAAACATACATTTTACAAAATTTAACCATTATGGTACTAGAAAATACTCACGGCTGCATTTTGTAAAGAAATGTTTTGCAGAATTACTACATTAGGTTTTGTATCAATTGACATTTTAGGGGTCTGAGTTGAACCTGGTAAAAAGGGTTGGAATGTACTTTATATGTCAACCGGTTAATAATTAAATTATTAAGATGTTAACTGGAAGGATTCTAAAAGAAATAAAACGTCGTCTCAGTTATAATTTACCTCAACGCTTATTTTGGTTAAGAAACACTACAGGGTGTAAGTAAGCTAAAATAATAAAGGGGGTGTTCCTCAAGCACTTTTATGAAGAAAGGTACCTATAAACATGTGTGCTCAGAGCTTTAATTTTCAAGATACAGGGTGTTTAAAATTTTTATTTACTTTATTTTTTTTTATATTTTAGACAACCTGTGAAATATTGATCTTAAATTCGGTAATCGGTACACACATATCGTTTAGTAAGAGCAACTATGATAGATCAGTTTGAGGGAAATTGATGTTCAGGGTGATTTATTTTGAGAGTCATGAACACTTTTGCTCCCTTTAAATTTTTTTTGATACGCCATTGGCGTAGATTATCTGTTAATAGTCGGTACCTCAAAATTATTCTAATGTAGGTAGGTATAATAATTGTGTGCCATTTTTACGCCAAATTCAAAAATACCCTCACCGAACGCTAGAAAGATCATTTATATTTGGTTAGATTATCATATTTACCTACCTTTATTAATTATTGCTAATTCCACTATCTTCTTCCCTCTTGAAAGCATTATAACTAATTATAAAAATCACCCACACTATAACAGAAACCACAAGAGAATATCAATTATTCTATACTTCATATTGTGATTGCAAATACAAAGCGCGGCTGCCAAATTGTGGAAGTGGGAACGTACGTAGTGAGCATTGGCTGTTCTGCGTATGCGATACTAGCGCCAACGATATATAGTTGAACTAAAAGACAAATCTGCAGGTACCAACGGTCAATATAACTTCCGGGCAAATTTTTAGTATTGGACTGGGAACACAACCAGCTACCATTTTGGCTTAAAAAATATGGGAAACGTTGTCACTTCCGAAAGTGGAAGTCACAACGTTATATATGAAGTGACAACGTATTGCTGGTATCTATTTTGGAAGTGACAAAGTACTATGCGTAGGTATATATATATATATGTATATATATATATATATATATATATATATATACATATATATTGCGGGTTTCTACATCATTGCTGACGTCTTCCGCATCCCAATCTCAATGTTTTCTTGTCTTCCTAGTCGTTTTCATTTAAATTTCGCTTTTCCATGGCAACTTTATCGCCACTTTCCCATGTTTTTTTTGGTCGGCCACGTCGTCTTCTTCGGCGAGGATCCACTCCCACATCTTCCTGGGCCATTTTTCTTCTCCTGTACATTTCATGTAGCCGTACTACAGGAACCTATTTGCTTCTATAATTGTTACAATATCTATGTCCACTTCTGCTCGTCTTTTTATCTCCTCGTTATTCATGCTATCCAATTTTGTTAATCCACAGCTTCGTCGCCAATAGTCCATCTCCATTGCTTGCAATTTTTGTTTTTATCTTTTTGTAATGCTCCATGCCCTTGCCCTGTGGGTGCTTACACTTTCTACAATAGTTTTATATATGACTCGTTTGGTATGTTTACTTAACCTTTTGTTCCATATTATTGGGTGGAGTTGTCGTGTGGCTTTCTTTCCTTGCGCTATTTTGCTTTTTGTTTCAAGTTCGCCATCTCCTTTTTACTTTCCCATACCTTATAGGTATAGGGTAAGTATTGAAATCATGAAAATTTTCGAAATCGAGATTTTACCGGATATATCCGTTTTGGGTCTCTAGGAACCCAAAAAAGTGGTTTTTAAAAAATGTCTGTCTGTGGGTGGGTACGTATGTACGTATGTACGTACGTATGTGACGCTCCTACAGCCGAAAGTATTGCTCCGATTTTGATGCGCTTTGGAATGCGGGGGTGTATCGAAAATTCCATCGAAAAAATAAGCTTTTCAAAAAAATCCGAAACCGGAAGCGGAAGTTACGCATGTTTTTTTGGTATCACTTTTTTCGTGAATACAATTTTGAAACTTTTATCGCGGATAACGATAGAGGGTCATAAGACAAATCTGTTAGTTTTTTGCCGAACTAGCTAGCTTTAAACTGAAGGGCGCTATGATTTTTTGAAGATTTTGAGTTTAACGCCCAATTACTCGAAAACGGATGAATCGATTCAAATGATTTTTATTTTCTGAATAGTATATGAAGGGTAAAATGAGGTGATATAAAAAGTTTTTTTTTGAAAAATTATAAGGGGCCTAAATTACGAATTTTCAAAATTTTGGAAATTTTCAAAAAATTATTTCTCAAAAACTGCTCCAAGGAATTTTTTTAAATTTCATATGTCGATAGACCTCGCAAGGGGCTATCGATATGTTTTTTGAAGAACTCCGTAATTTTCCTGTGGCGCCCTCTACGAAGCTTGGAAGTTTGAAACTTCAAACTCCTTTAATTAATATACGAAAAAAGATAGGAAGCTGGGGTTTTCACTGAATCGCTCAGTACGTAATGGAGCATATGAATATGCAAAGAAATATTACACTCGTGGATATATGTAAGCGCACCGGCCCCCTCCCCCCTCTTTTTTAGAAAATATATTTTTTTTATTCTAACGGTTGTTATTTGTTTGCGTCAAAGAATCTTTTCCGCGAAAATAAAAAAATCGATTTTTTATGCCCTACAAAATATAATTTCCAGGGACTTAGAAAATTTTACCTCGGTAGCAATAGCGATTGGTACTAGTTAGACCGCGCGACGGCCTAGCGGTACGGACAGCCCGGTTGGTTCAGAACCATTGCCATACTGTCGCCCTACATTCATTTCTTTAACCGGTATTACAACAACAAGTTATAAATTATTTATCAAAATTTTGTATTTAATACTTAATTTGATATATATAATTATTATTTATATATATATATATATATATATAATTTGAAATAAAGATGATATGAACAGTTTCCAGTATGGGAAAGTCCAGGGAGGCAGTCGCGTCCACTTATTTCGCTTACCACTGTCCCAAGGTATTTGTAGGTACTTATGTTTCTAATTCTGTCTGCTTCAATTTCTAAATCTTCACCTTTACACCCACGGTCATCTACTCCGTCTTTTCCATGTTTAATTGCAGGCCCCACTTCTGGTATTCCACTTTTACTTTCCTCAGCATATATTGGGCATACCCGTTACTCGTAAAACCTTTGAAACGCTAAAAACAATGCCCAATATAAAAAATATAATCCTAGAAAGGTTGACACTGAAAGAAATTACAAAATTACAGTTTTCTCTGTGGCTAACTTTCATGCACTTCGTACACCAAAGCAATGTGATCAAGATGAAACACATTTGCTTATTTGTGCTTTCTCTTTGACTTATATACGGATTCTCATTTACTGGCTTTAACACACTTTCCATTTTCGTAATCATTATGGGCCTGCATCTTCTGGAATTAACAAATTTACAATCGTTTTTTAGAAATGTTTCAGGGCGCCTAAATATATTCCAGGCGGTAGCCCTCTAGTTGGATAGCACTTTATGTAAATTGCGAGCTGCAGCCGCATTTCCTTGACATACACCACAAATAAGCTTGAAACCCATTTCCTCGTTGTTTGAAAACATCTTACTTAAAATTGAAGTAAATTGGTATTAGTGGGTAACAATGATCAAATCAATTAAATAAAAAAAATTAGATGTTGGTTGATTGTCATGGTACATATCTATTAGGTTCAACCACTTTTTGGGTGGACAACTCTGTATATTATGGATTTTGTTTATAATAGATAGATGGTTTGTTTGGGCGTACAAAATTGTGCGTGTCAGCCATTTCGGCTAACAACGCTTCCGCATTAGCTTATATTGTGTTGTTTTTGGTCTCCTAATCTATTGAACATTCGATAAATTTAATCTTTGTAGCACTGGCCTTGCCGCCGGAACTGTTCTGTGATAACTAGCACAACGGATATGCACTAGGAGCGATAAACATGAACACGTCCTCATGCTTCGAAATTCAAACCAGTATTTTTACTTTCATTTAAACTATCTCTTCCCAGCGCCTATTTGAGAATGTTAATGTTAATGTTTTTTGCCTACATTAAATGCGCATTACAAATTTTCAACTGTCTACATTCCAATGCCTTATTATCCATCATATATGTGTAATAAACCGAATTCGTCTTCTAGGAGGACCGGCCACATTTAAAGAGGAATCTTTAAATTTAACCACATCTAAAGACAATTGTCAGAACAGAGATTAATAATAAAATTCTCATACGAATGAAAGCGTAAATTTGATTGAAATTCTTACAAAACTATGAGCACAATAGAGCGAGCAATGTCTTTCTAACAGTCGGGTGTTTGAAATCTTTTAGAGACCAGAGAACTTATGTAGCAAATGAGCCTCATGTACGACGAGTTGCAACTTAGGTTAATTGTGAAAATAAAGGAGTTGTGTCCTTTTTCAGTAAGACAGAAGGGAAACAGTTCGTCAAATTTCTCAAAATTTATAAATTCTTGTCGGAAGTATTGAAGACATCATAAGAAGTATCGTAAGGTGAAAGCCAGATGCCAGGAACAACGCAGGTTGAATCGTTTGCAAATCGCTTCTTCGTTACTGCAGTAATATGAGAGAAAAGAAAATAAATTTTTGAACTGAATTACGACAAGGCATGACTCTTGTCTACATTATTTTACTTCTAGTTAAATCGTGCAAGCATGTAGTGGTGTCACACTGCAACTCCAAAAGCTAAAGAAAGCAAAACTCTCAAGGGGATTTTCTTACAAAACGTCGTATAATTAATGCAGCATATTAGTCAAAACTTTTGCGCAATAAAGTTATGCAGGTCATCAGAAATAAACGGAAGAGAAGACAAATTTTTGTTTGTTTCCTCCAAAACAATGCTTGCCCTCATACCGTTGCTGGTACGACTGACCAAGAAGCAAAGTTTAATTATATTGCCGAAGGTATTTAAAAGTGGATAGGGTAGCACCCCAAAGATTTTTTCCAAGAAGTTTTAAGGAACCTTTATTACGGGCCAAACGAGCTCCAACCGGATAAGTGGAAAAAGGCCTGCAGCTTAGTTCAGAGGAGTAGGGGGGGCTTCACGGAAATCGCTTACGGGGGAAATCGTTCTAGTTGTGTGTAGAGTATGTCAAAATTAATGGGCGCCACCTTCCAAACCACCGCTGATTGCAGGTTCTCGTGGAAGGCCGAGGAGCCAGCAGCTTACGGGAATCGGATTTACCTTTATTGTGCCTCCCTCCTGTTTAGCAAGTTTGCAAAATTCATGCACACACAAATACAAAATACTCAATAATAAAAGAGGTAGCAAATTTTAAAACACTTATAATTAAACTATTGGACATGACACAATACAAAAATGACGGCAAATGGTAATTTTATACTTCAGTATAACAAACTGTTAATTTGAACGTTCAAGAGGAGGAACTCGCCGCCCCTGGCGTACGGCATTTCAATTCTCCAAACAACTACGTTGCCAGTGGCGTCGGAGTTTACAAGAACAACACAATATATATAATATTGCAATTAGTAGTCCAAAAAAAAAGAAATGACAATCGGCGACTGAAGGCCGCTTCCTGTCGCATTAACAAAGAAAGGTTCAATTACTTAAAAATCATCACACAAAAAAAGCCAGTTCCTTTACCTTGACTTCCTGTGAATGGAGTAGAGAGAGAGGCAGGCACAATTTCGAGGTGTTCGCCAGATGCAGGTACGGTCTGGGGTATTTTCAGGTCCGGGAGAAAGGTAGGCCACGTTCCTCGGGAGACGTTGGAACGAAATAATTGCTGCGACGCCCCTGGGGATTAGCTTACTTCCGACGGGGGGTTCAGACGAATAAAACGACAGCTCCAAGAAGCACAACTTCCACGGGTTTTTAAATCGCTTATATCCTATAAAGATCGAAAGGACAATTACACTTAATTGTCCATGCACCAAAGCTTAACACTGCTAATATTTATTTAAATCCGACTTGGTCGAGATTCTTTTTGTCTAAAGCAAAATACGATACGGTAAAACTCAATTTAGCAGAGAAGCCGCGAAGGAACCCGTTATCAGAAAAAACGTCGTTCTGTTCCAAGAGTCTAGCGCCTACTTTGTTTCTTTACGGCTCCCGTAGATGGACATGGGCGACCGGAGTCGGGCGAAGGTGTAAGGTCTACTGACTAACTAAATTCAGCACGAACACGCGTTGGTCAAAAATATTACACCACAAGAAGAAATATGATACAATATTTCTGGAAGGAAATAACACGTGCGACTTTCGAGAATAAACATTTCCAAGAATTGTCTCCGATCGGCAAATCTAGCCTACAAAGGGAACTTTCAAAGGCTTTACGAAAGTGGCCTTCCATAACTTATCTTAAAAAATATATAGGGATTGACTTAAGAATTGCTATTAAAATAGAATTTTGATTCCTATGAAGCGGAATCAAAATACGAGTTCAATTCAGATGAACTGGCAAATTCAAATGAACATAACACCTTCCAGATTGGTGGTGCAGGTGCATCGCTAGGCAGGGAAACTACAACGAAAAGTAATACAGTTTTCATCGTTGTAATATCGTAATTTAGTTTTCATAAGTAAATTGCTGTTTAAATTTGAATACTCCTCGTAGATTAAATCCAATAACTCTATTACTTTTGGCTTTATAATTAAAGGAATATTTTAAGACATGAAATAAAGTACATTTCAATAGAAATTAAATTATCTTTAGATAGCGAAGAACTCTTCATTTTCATTAAGACATATTTGAGCCATTCATTGCATGCTATTCTGACTCACAAAGCATCAATGAATTAAGGAATGAAATTATTAATGAGTTACAAAAATACCGAGAGACATGTCATACAAATGAGTTTTTCGGGGAACTTGAAATATTATAGTTTCGTGTAACAAATGATCTCCATTAATAACAACAAATGCAAATGATGAAAGTTTTAATTTGTCAGTTTTTTAATTACGTATAACACTTAAGAGTTGTGAGATGAAAAGCTGAAGCATGCCTTACTGAAACTGCAGTTTTCAGTACCATCTGATGAGATACCTTTTATTAAATTCAGTGTTTTCAATATCAAACTGCAACTCAAATCTAAACACAATCTGGAACTTAATAAACAATAGGAAAAACAGTTGCATCGAAAAGTTTAGCAAATAATTGTTCTTCAAAGTTCGAAACATCGAAAACGTGGACATGGTAGAAGGTTATTTTAAAGTGCTTCTGTCAATTTTATTTGCAAACTGACAAATAATGAAGGAGTTTTTTTCCTTGTTTCATATTAAGAAATCGAAAGAGGATACAAATTTACTCAAGATAATTGTTAGGTAAACATCCTTACGTAGTTAATCGTCCCTCTGTTTCTTACAACAAAGGAAATCTTAAAGTAAAGTAAATTTAAAACGAATTATAAAATGAGCATTTTGAAACGGTATCTTGCTTATTTTTATTTAAATTAATTATTGAAGTTCTGTCTTCTTTCGGTTGTACATTTATTTCGATAGATGTTTAAAATAATTTGCTTTTTGATGTCGCATTAATTTAGGGGTGCGTCTGAAGAACGCTATACCTATTTATCTTTAATAAGAGAAGTTATTAATTTACGTTTAATTTCGTTTCTACAGCAACAATGCGGAACAATAAAATAATTTCCAGCTGACTTGGTACTAAATATAGGAATCATTATTTATTAATTGGTTCGTAATGACAGCAATCTATACACATTCTATTTTAAACCAATTAAAAACCTTCCTTTTTGGTGCTTTCCTTGCCTTAAAATTTTATCAATGGAACCACAAACTAGAAGTGGTAATGTTTTAGGAGTATCGAGAAGTTTAACTGCGATTGGGTTAAAGCCTCCTCCTACGTCGACGCTGGCTTATTTCAGGTTTTGTTTGTACGATTCCCCTTCAGCCGAGTGTTCTCAAAAAACCGTCCCTTTATAGGCGAGGCTCATATAATTCCAAGGAATATTAATCTATTTTAGGGTTGCCAGTATTAAAAATTATGCAGACGCCTTAGTACAAAGGTTCTTCAAAGGTTGTATTATAACTTGGAGGATAATGCAGCTGAAATTGTAAATTAATGTTATGTTAAGCTCTAGCTACAAACCTTTAATGAGAAACAAATTTTAGTAGAAAATGTAAGCGAAGAACGACATCGCTGTTACGTAAACATAAGCGCTAGGGGCGCTGTCGAAAAATCTTATATTCACGCCGCCGCGCCGCCGTTTTCGCATCGATGCACCTTCATACACACACCATCACCCAGTTAAGATGACAAAGACAGCTGGGTTGTTTAGGGTTACTTAATTTCCTTTTATAACGAAGATGGAAATGCCTAATTGTCTGAAAATACAACCTTCAAGAGCACCACCTTCGGAAACCCTAAGGCGATTTCAAGAGTTCATCAACCCGTATAAAAGTTCTACACTTGGAAAATGGTTTGGACAAATCAGTGCAGCATTATACGCGGCAATTAACTCATCAGTTTTTAAATTACGAGTTGTATTTCGGCAATGAAAAAAATACTTCAAAGGATTTTCTTTGAAGAATATGTAGGGTATATACACTTAAAGAAATTTTATTTCCTCTTCCAGTATGGGAATATAGTGTGATCGCAAAAATCATCTGAAAATATGGTTTGCACTAAATGTTGTAACTACCCCCAGATAACCAAAATTCATAGTTAGGACATACAATAAACCAATAATGACTGCAATGCATATAAATGCTTGGAAAACCGCGTCCTAGATCTGGCCCAATCAAAATATACATAAACATAACACTTGTGCGAATGTTTCATTGATACGTCCAAAATTTATTAGGGTAGAACTTTTTCAGAAAAGCAAATTTTCTAAATGTAGTCAAAGAATACCATAGGACGTCATAGTACAACTAGAATGCTTTCCTTCCGAAATCTCTGCTTTTCTGAAGATTTTGATTTTCTCACCTATGTATTCAGAAACATCTTATGGAACTATAATAAACATGAACTCAATGAGAAGACCAGATAGGGTGTTTCCCACCTAGTAATAAACTTTAAACGGTGAAAACTTAAACCACCTCCGCTTTGCGGATGATATAGTTTTAATATCGGAAGACATTGGATAAGCCAGAAAAATGATAAAGGAACTGAAGATAGAGTCGGAAAAAGTAGGCCTGAAAATACAGACTAAAATTATGACGAACTTAGTACTAAGTGAAAAAATCAGCATAGGAGACGAAATAGTTGAAGAAGCAGTAAGCTACGTGTATCTAGGCCACAAAATACGAATTTCAAGAGATAATCAAGCTTGTGAGGTTAACAGAAGAATTGGACTGGGCTGGGCAGCCTTCGGCAGATTAAATCACATATTTAAGAGTTCAATCCCAATTTGTTTAAAACGAAAAGTATGGGATCAGTGTGTTCTACCTGTATTGACCTATGGCGCCGAAACGTTAACGTTAACCAAAAAATCAATAAAGAAAATGAAAACAACGCAAAGAGCGATGGAGCGAGCGCTTTTGGGAATATCATTAAAAGACAAAATAAGAAATGAAGACATAAGGAGACAAGAAAGAGTATGCCACATTACGGAAAAAATAACAAAGTTGAAATGGAACTGGGCTGGACACGAAAGATGGACCACACTGATCCTGCAATGGAGGCCGAGAGACTCGACCAGAAGTAGAGGAAGACCACCAACCCGTTGGACGGACGACCTACTGAGAATAGCAGGGAACTGGATACAAAAGGCCCGGAACAGAAATGAATGGAGACGCCCAGGGGAGGCCTACATCCAACAGTGGATATTAGAGGCTGATTGATGATGATGTTGATTAAACTTTACCATTGGGTAGGTAAGGTCATTCTGAGTAAAAAATGTCTAATGATCATATGTGCTATTCTAATTTGTTACGAAACTACAGGAGATCAAAATTTTAATGGCATAATTAATTCAAAACCTTAATATCAAATGGCTTTTAAGGTAGTTTTTTCAACAATCAGTTATTTAAAGTTTCTTAGAGAATAGGTTTCATGAGATATTGCAAGATGCTGAATATTGGTCAAGTCATGTGGTATCAGCAAGATGCTCTGTCCCGTTATGAAAGACAATGAATGGCTAAATCGTCATTATTCTGATACATGAATTAGATGCGGAGCAACCCTCATATGGCCTCTAAGATCTCCCGACTTAAATCCTTGGTATATTTATAATTAGGAGCATCTAAGGCAACTGGTATATAGTTCCGAAATATATACCGATGGAGAACTTCTTGATACAACCATCTACGTGTCAAATGAAATTCACAATAGATATGGTGTTTCAAGTACGTATATGATTCGCTGTTTTGTTGTGGTGAGGCGCATATTCAAGCTGAAGGAGCACATTTTGTTTTAAGAAATACACGCTTCTGTTTTACTTCTTAAGCAGTTTGTTTTGTTCTCTTATTAAAGTTTTGTTAGATTCTCTGTAGTAGCGGAATTACTTACAGTAAAATGAACATTTATTAGACATATTTTACTCAAAATGACCTCGGAAGGCAAATGGCAAAGTTTTTAACACTAGTTATCAAACATCCTGTAGAGTATAATTGTAGTGCGAACCATTGTTGATGCTGGAAGGATTTACTGTTATATTTTAGCACGAAAAGCGTGTTTTAATATATATAGTTGGGAATGACAATTGGTTTACACCATCTTAATTAGAATATACAGTACGTCGTTTCGAAAAAAAGAAATTTAAATTTGCTATTGCCTTTCAGCCTTGAGCTTTGATTTTGGAGCACACGGTATACATTTAAAAAATGCAGACGCAGTTGAAAGACTAGGAAATACAAGCAACCTATTTCCCTCATTTTTAAATTAAAATCGAAATAAAATATAGTTCGCTAGCAAAAGGAAACAAAACAAGGACTTCGTAGCTTCTACATGTTTATGACAACATATTAGAGGTACAGAAGCTCATAAAATCTCAATTCTCGTACAATTTTAAAATTATTAAAATTCTTCTGCATACACACTTAACTGTTCGCATAATAAAACCTTATAGTAGCAATAAATTTCTTCATAAAATTTACAAAGTCTTCCAATTTGATTTTCGATAAACACGCAGATGCAAGCAAAATCATATGAGAATGCGATGATAGGAAGTTCACTGAGACATTTAAATAAGTTAAGTGAACGAAAAGCAATTCATTTTTACAGATATGAAAGCTTAAATATTTTTCATCACTCAGTTATGTTAACATTAAATCATTAAAAATGTATGCCAAGGCAATAAATACCTGTTTAATTATAATACTTCTTCTTCTTCATCTTCTTCTTCCCCTACAAATAGACCAATGGTCTCTTAATTACCTACAATTGAGTAGGTTTCCTAAGCCCTTTTTGCGTGTATACCGAACGGCGGGTTAGGAGGGGGCAAGAAAGAAGTTCCACTACATGTTTTACGATTTTTAGAGATCGTCTATACGTCAACCGGGACCGATGGCTTTAGGTGCCCTACGAAGCACGACCAGTTACATATCAAAATACATTTAGGTAATGTAAGGTTTCCAAATCCTGAAGAACGTTTTCCGACAATAATTTGTTTATATGTTTAAAGATTTGCTACAGCGCGTTTTTATAACTTTATTTGCAAGAAGCTAGAATATATGGTATAGAAACATCTCATGGTTATTAATTAGGTATTGCAAGCAATTATATCAAATGCTGTGCATTAGTTAAATTAATTTAAATAGATAACTTATTTAGATAATAACATATTTATCTATTGTTCATGGTCTACGGTATGTACTCAGCATCTGCAATCTATACTATTGAATATAATTGGTGATTATTAATTATAGACTATATTATCTATAGTCTAAAATGTATAACTTGTAGTTGATAATCCATAGTACGTAGTATCCTTTTATCTATTACGTATTGCCTATTATCTGTTATACGTAATTCGAATTCAGATTCTCTACTTCTGTCTTAGTGCAGCTATTATGTCCTTATAAGAATGAAGTTATTGTCCTAATTATATGTTCTGGATTTTTATACACGTAAACATTTTAATACAACATAAAATTTGACTAAATTATCGGCTTCTGATGAATTCTAAATTTGAGCAAAATCGTAGCAACCATTTCTAAGGTAGAGGAATGCGAGAGAACTTGTAAATTAGACTTAAGCAACCGTAGAAAAATATAACCCAGTAGCTGCAAATTAGATATTCAGAAGAAGCTTACGTCCAGTGTTGTGGGTTATCTTGACTAATTCATATTGATAAACCATTCTGATGATAATTATATTATGTATTGCTTCTGGTTTATAATCTATGGCCCATAGACAATAGTCCTCTGACCTTAAGCTTTAGTCCATATTCCACTTTTCATAGTTCACAATCCATTGTCGATTATATACAGTGTATTCTTCTATTACCTAATGTGTATTATCTATCCTCTGTTATCCATTATCTATAGTCTAACATGCGTTGTCTATTATCAATAGTCTGTTATCTATTGTATTGTCTATTGCCTATAATCTATTATATATTGTTTATTATCTATTATAGATTATGCTATATCAATTAAGGTAATTTGAATCCGTACTGTCTGTATTTCTTCGTAGATACGATCCTGTTGATACCTAGATAATGGTATTACTAACAAAATATGTAATAAGTACATATAAGTCATATGTTATTATTTGATGTTTTTATAACAAACGTTTTAACATCTAGACCTTCTTTATTTTAATCTGATTACACATTAGTATTAGTAAAATTTAAGAGCTTCAATACTTACACAACAAAGGGTTAAATGTTTTCTGTTCTACTTAAAGCCAATATATTGATGACTATTTGGCGTATATGTACAAAGGTTGTTCAAAAGGTAATTCCAGTACCTAACATACGTTCAACAGAGGTGTGGCTTAAAAACGAGACAACGCGATTAGTTATATCTTGGCCGATTCATTAATTCTTGAAAGTTTACTTTAGAAATGAGTGGATCATTTTCACGTATGCGGCACCACAACGGTCAATTATAGAATTTTTCACACACCAAAATCGAATTCCTGTTGAAATTCAACAACGATTAGTGGTGAACAAACTGTTGACTGACAACGCCAAGCCCCATGTCAACACAGTTCTCGAACACATTTCCCACTGAGTAGATTTAGGGTGTTCAAACTGTTAGCTATTGGAAGCCCTCAAAAAACATTCACAGGTGGCTCATATCATTCCAACCGCAGAAGTGCCCAATGGGTGAATCGAAATACCGCCCTGGAGGTGTTATTTTCTGGAACACCTTCGTACATATCAATTTTTACAGGCCATGATATTAGCTACTAGATATTTAATTCGAAATTGCTGAGAAAATAAACAAATTCGATTCTGTTAAGAATATCAACACATTTCTATATATACACTATGGAAATGTAATACAATTTCAGGTGTGGGAAAGCTGAAAATAATAATTACATTTAAAATACGCTATTAACGACGAAGATTCAAGGAAAATTGAATTAATAATGAGAATAGGTTAGGTATCGCAACCCCGTATAAGTGCTTTTAACAACATGAATATTATTGAAAAACGGCTTTATTTCTACACAGTTAACGGTTTTGTTTTTAGTTTATAGTAAAGTCTTGATTTTGCGGACGTCTATTTGGGATTTTGCAGTTAACAACCGGGTCCGTATGTAATATGTAAAAATTAACACCCTGTTAATTTTCAAATGATTTTAACCAAGGCTTGATTATAATTAAATTAAATTCAAGGTTATTTTTGTTATAAATTCACTGGCGCTTAATTGGTACAATAAATAGTCTTTATCATGAAACTAAAATTAATATTGCATTAAACCAAAATGACGAAAGCGCAGATCCTGTATACATCAACCAAGGGTGCTGTCTGTCACCCATTTTTTAATCTGTATATGGACGACTTGATAGAGACTTGAAAAAACCAAACTCCAGTAGGAAAGCAACTACTACAAATCCTCTTTACTGAGGACCAAACAATATTAGCTACATCGAAAGACGATCTTCATACAGCAGTCTAAAAATTACACATACAGCTCAAACATATAACTGGGAAACCTCTACAGCAAAAACGAAACCAATAACCTTTGAAGGCAAACATCCTGTTAAATCCAAAATAGCAACAACAAAAGCCTTGAACTAGTACAAAATTTTAAAAGCTTAGGATGCGACGTATCGTATATCTATGATCACGATATAGATCGAAAATTTGCTTCGTCTTAAAGAATGTGTGGGACCGTCAGAAGAACTATGGAAACTAAAACAAGCAGAGACACACAACTAAAATTTTATAAGACAATGGTGGTACCCACCCTTCTATATGGTAGCGAAACGGGGTCATTACGTAGAAAAGGATTATAGTAAAATCCAAACATTTGAACTAAATTCTCTAAGATCAGTGAAGGGCTTCACAAGACTGGATATGCTAACAAATAAGAGACGACTTAAATACCGTTGCTATACATGATAAAATATAACAATACAAAGATTTCTTTTATCTAACAATTAACAATGCACCTAAACTATGAGATTAACTAACATTTTGTTTGTGTCCAAACTTACTAAATACTTATCAGTTCATCATGTATCAGTATCATGTTTCCCTCGATCCATTAGTTTTTGAGACATTTGCATACAACACTAACGTGGCTACACTTGCACTATACTCTGCTTTTCACTACTAAATTATACTTTACACTACACAAGCTCAAAGGGTTTTGTTCTTTTGAGGCTGCGGAGAAGATCCTGATTGGCTAGAAGTTGTAGGACTTTTAGATTTGGATGTCTATGGAGCCGCTCCTCATGGCTCTTGGTACTCTTCCTGATCACGTCCTCGACCATCTCCACCTGGAGTTCCCGATGCAGATCCTTGTCTCGTACGTACCATGGTGCATTTACAATATTTCGTAGAATCCGGTTTTGGAATTTCTTAATGCAAGCATAGTTGCTCTTCTTTGTACAGCCCCACAACTGGATGCCATATATCCATACTGGTCGTATCACCTGTTTGTAAACCAGTACTTTATTTGGAACTGATAATTGGGAATTTTTTCCCAGGAGCCAATACATGCTGTTATATTTTATTTTTATTTCTGTTGTTTTCTTTTTCACGTGCTCCTTCCACTTCAATTTAGCATCTAAATTTAAGCTAGCTATTTGTCTGAGGTATTGTGTTGTTGTTCAAATTCAGTGGAATATAGTTTTTTTTTCTGTTAGTGATATTCACGTGAGCACATGCCCCTTCATTAGCCTTTATGGGCCACTGTTTCATCCATGTGTTTATTTTATTAATTGCGCCTTGGAGCTTGGCCGTTTTTCTTCTATATCATTTCCTACAGCTAGAATTGCGGTGTCATCCGCAAATATAGCTAATTTAATGTTTTCTTTTTCAGGAATGTCACAAGTATATAAGAGGTATAATACTGGTAGGAGGAAACTGTCCTGGGGAACACCTGCCTTTATTATTTTAAGTTCAGAGTACTCACTTTCTTGATTAATTTTGAAGGTTCGATCTGTTAAGTACGAATCCAAGAGTTGGACATATTGTGTTGGTAGGTATCTTTTTACTTTCATAAGAAGACCCTCATGCCAAACTTTATCAAATGCTTTGGCGATATCTATAAATACCGCCGAGCATATCTTCTTTTCCTCGAGGGATTGTTCGATCACATCTATGATTCGGTGTACTTGATCTATCGTAGAATGTTTACTACGAAATCCAAATTGATGTAGAGGGATGAGTTGTTTTTCATCAATTATTTTCTTCATTCTTTTTAAAAGTATTTTTTTAAACAGGTAGCAGTGAAATTGGTCTATATGAGCTTTCATCATTAACAGGTTTTCCCGGTTTAGGTACCATGATGTCTTCAGCTGTTTTCTACAAGACTGGAACATGTTGTAGTCTGAACGCAATATGTATCAAATATGTAAGTTTGACAATACCTTTCCTTGGTAGCTGTTTTAATAACTGCCCACCGATCAAATCGAATGCCGGGGCCTTTTTTGGGTTAATATTCGCTTTTATTTTTTAGCTACTTCCTTGGGTGTAGTTAGTGTTATATTCACCATTTCTGCTATTGGTTCTGTTTGACCTTGCATTTCTGTTTGTTCTTCATACGGTTGAAATACGTCTTCCAAGTAAGCTGCAAAGGTGTCCGTTTTATGTTTGTTGGTCCTTGCCCATGATCCATCATTTGCGTATCGGTGGTTTGTTAATTCTCTTAGAGGGCTTCTAAAGTTCATGGTCAGGGCTTTGGTCAATATAAAGATAGTTAGAAACAGCACATGGACCGAATGGACGAAGATCGCCTTCCAAGAATGGCAATTGAATATAGACCGAGAGGAAAGAGAGATATATGGCGTCCGATGAGACGATGGACCATTGAGTCGGAATAAGCCGGAAAGGTCTAAACCGTGAATAAGATGATGTATTCAGTGTTATTTTTAACTATTTTTAGCTAATAGGTCAAATATTGATAAAAACACTCTAGTAATTTAGAAACGTAAATAAGTATTATATATTTACAACTTCTAGTTTATTGTATTTAAATTCAAGAATCACCGCTCGTCAATAATGTTTGGCGAATGATTAGCACGTGATCACGCCGTATCGCGCGCGATGATGGGGGTCTGCTGTCGCATATACATATATATATATATATATATATATAAACAGTCGGAAACGTCGTCAAGACAACCACACCGGTCCGTCCCACGACCAAGAAGTTGCTACACGGAAGAATTCCTGGAAGCCAATTTGTGTACCAACAATTTTCCAATTGATAAAATTAAAAATTCCTTTTCTGTGAAGATGAAATTGTACATTATGATAAGTAAAATTTTCGTTCAGGTTTAAATGGGAAAACAAAATGGTTTATAATATTTACTACAATTATTTAATTGTCACCATAAGATATAACTTTAGAACACAATATGTTTATATCCAAATTCATAGCTTATCATTTGCAGGGACCGCGGTGGCCGAGTGCGAGAACGCATTGGCCACTCGAGGTCACAGTAAATGCAGTTGCTCCGTTGGGGCGATAGTAATGCGAAAGCGGTTCCGGGGGAATGTGAGAAAGAAAAAAAAAAGCTTATCATTTGCAGGAGTAAATTTCTTAAGGTATATCCAATCTGGTGAAATTGTGGTTACACGTTGTTTTCGGATGAACTATATGTATGTAAAAATAACAATATCTAATATAAGAAAGAATTGCCTTAAACAGGTATATTACAAAACTTGCATATTAAATATACCATACTGTTTCATTGGCATTAATACATGCGTACAACATATAAGAAGTACGGAGATCAATCATAACCTAAAATAAACCAAGTTTAGCCTAATACCTTACGCGGCTGTTGTGTTGCGCAGATTTAACCAAACATATGTGCTCCTGCAAATTATTTTGTTTATTTGCTTTAGTGCCTTATGAAAACATGTTTTTCAGTATGGTGCGGCCATGGCGGGCTCTGTGGAGTAGTGCAGCAACGCGTGGCCACTAGAGGTCGCAGCGAAATGTGGTCGATCGGCTGGGGCGATCGCATTTCGCTTAGTTAAGTTCAGGGTGCATGTTGCATGAATGTTTAGTGTGTAAGGGACGCTCTCACCCCCCTGAAGTAATGCGAAGGGGGGGGCGGTATGAATGAATGAGAAAAAAAAGTATGGTGCGGCCGTTTCTTTCCGTATTACTTAAATTTGATTCAACATTGATATTTTTTATATACGACACAAAAACCTGCAACGTACTGATAGCTAGACAGATTGAAGCAGCTTCTGTTTCACTAATTTGTCAAACTATTCTAATGCTTACTTTTACCGGACTCGAAATGCATTAAAAAACTTGTGTGAAGCTAGTATTCTGCAGATGTATATCTATGCATTCAGATATTAACTACAATAGTAAATCATTTTCGCAACTGACCTATTAAATAATTGTGGTACATGTTAAAAATTGCATGACTTAAGTAAAGACACTCGTTGTGTTACCCACAGCCAACCTCCACCGAAATTTTGTTTACTATATAGGGTGTATCAGAAATAGGAACAAATATTTAAACCAGTAATAGATTGGTTCAAGTAGAATTCAATTGTAGTATTCATTTTCCAAAAATCAGTTTATTTTTTTTTATTAAAAAAAAATAAAATTTTGTTTGAGAACTGCTGATGATACATAGAAAATGCATTTGTGCTGTAAAAGGTTATTATCTAATTGTAAAGTAAATCCAAAGTGGCAAACACGTAAAAACTTGTCTGGCTTGTGATAACAACAACAGACTGAATAGAAATTACTGACCTACCTAATAGTATTGGTTTGTGGCAGGTGATAAGAAATTTTTTGCACTTCTATCTTACTCTCCTTTGCATAACATGTCTTTGAACTCAAATTTTTGTTATTATCCTGCGGTACTCAAACAATTTTGGGTCAAATTTTCAATTACTATTTTCTCATATCTTAAAGGGTCCCATTGCCAAAGAAATGTTTTTTCTAGTTTGTGTATATTGTAATCTACCACCGGATTTAATATTTGTACCTATTTCTGATACACCCTGTATAATCATAACAAATTCAACCAGTAATCATTTTCCATTTCATTTTAGTATGAAGAAGCTGCAAATGATCGATTAGTGTATAATTTTGTCGGCTTTCATCGTACTGACATTTGCTTATTTCGGATTTAAAATCTGAAATTCATTTTTCTATTGACAATATATAAAACATTTGAATGCACATAGTCGTTTTATGTTACGTGACTACGAATATTTTTGCTATCAGAATTAAGCACTTCCGTCCAAACGTTTATTTTGTTAACACAAATATTCACAGTGAAGCAGATTTATATTTCAGCCCCCTGTTAAATCAATCCGATTTGATGGTAACTTTACAAAATAATTATTCCGTCATTTTTCACGTACTCAACAATATTTGCTTATACAATTAGCTATAGATTTTCTATAAAATTTTTTTGGTAGCTCACAAGCAAACGATAATAAACATCACCGTAAGATTTGATCCTCGGAGAAGATGTAAAAGATAAAAAAGCATAATTTAAATTAGTTCATGTAAAACATTGGAAATTGCTGAAAATCACCTTAAAGTTATGAAATTTTAATATGGGTTTTATTTTCAGGTACGTTCACGTCTGTTCAATTAAATTAAGGATACAGGGTAAGTTTAAATTTAATAAAGTTCTTGGTAAGTTCCCCAGCGACTTCAGTTAATTGAAAACTAACTATTTATGTTAGTTTATGTATATTTTCCATGGCCTATTATTGGAAAACTTTGTAAAACTTGACAGCTAAGTCGTTTCATTTTATCTATGTAATAATAATACTGCTTGGCTTTCTGTGTTATTTTTTAATTTATATAATTATTTTCTCAGAAGTCTAATAAAATCTTGAGTTACCTATTAGGCTAATATATTGATAATAATTATACTGCAAAGGCGCATGATTATATACACAGTCATAAAATATGATCCACCACCACATGAACGTCAGTTTCAGCGAGCGTATAGATATTTCTGAAAGTATTCTATGTTAATGAAGATAGCCAAAACTGTCTTGCGGCAAGATAAAAATAAGGAGATTTGGGCGTTAGCTTTTTCTTAGTATATTTGCACAGGGGACCTCGATGGGGCAGTGCGAACAAGCGCTGTCAATCGAGGTCTCAGTGAAATATGGCTCAATCGGCCGCCAGGTCAAACCCGGGCTAAGGCGACGACCGTATTTTGCTTAGATAAGTTTAGGGTGCATGTTTCATGAATGGATAGTATATAAGGAACGCCCGCAGCCCCTGAAGTAATGCGAAAGCGGTTCAGGAAAAAAAGGATATTTGCACACGGTCAAACAATTAAACAAAAATTGTCCTGAAAGTGTCAGGCATTATTTCTTATGGCGGTAAATTCAAATTAGCGTCCATCATTTACAATCACACTGTATATACCCATTTACATCAAATTACATATACAAACATATCAACTTACGTATTACAATATCTTGATTAAGTTGGTACGGGTTTTCAAATTACAGCGTCTTAGCATTTACAACCACAATACATTTCTAAAGATGTCTTCATGGAACATATATCTTCTGGACCGTTTGCGAGTTGCTCTCCTGAGTTCAACTAAATTTTCTTTTATGCAAAAAGCAACATTTACAATACATTAAATTAATGCATATCGATTGTCCACTTTTGATTTGTACACTTCACCTTTTAACCAATCTCACAAACAAAACTCCAATGGTGTAAAGTCTGGAGACTTGGGGGACCAACTAATCGGATCACCGAAATGAATTCATCGCCCTGGGAAAGCTCCATTCAAATACAGCGTGACCTGACAGGAAAATTGTGGAGGAACCCCATTTTGCTGATAGTATATAGCATATCTTCTAATAGTCGTTGTAAATCATTTTTAAGAAATTCCAAGAACTGTTCGCCGGTTAAGCGATTCTGAAAAATGAAAAGGCCAATTAAATGATTACCGATAATGGGTTGATTTTAGAATCTTGGACATGTTATCCACTAGTTGAAAAAATACCGCAAATGGAAAGATTGTCTGTTGCGTAGGTACGGTGCAAACGAAAATTTTGACGTCCATCTATTTCTTCACATTTAAGTCCCCTATTTTTAATAGTGAATAGGTAATGTCTTGCATAAGTATTTTTTAATACTAACATTATAGATACGTCATGCAGCATTCACTTTCGTATGATGGCGGCCTAATCACGTCACGTACCAACTTTATAAACGTATATGTAAATGCTGATTATGCGGTAGATTGGTAAATCTCTTCAGTATACATTACCATTCGACTTTTATTGTGAATGCTGAATACATACCGACTGAAATTACCCCTAAATAGCAAAATAGGTGTTCATGATTAGGGGTTAGATGGTAATTAAATGTACCTGTACACCTTTATTAAATTACTTTTTCAAATTAGTCGTACGCCCATATAGATACATACACATTTTTAGAGTGGTTTCTGGTAATATAGTTATAGGTATCATGACATCCCCAACAGGTTCGACGTTAAATTTGGTAGATAATTTTTTTTTAATTTTGCCATGTCTTGGACTAATAAAAATATAAGCTCTCTATATGAACATCAAATGTCTATGTCACTATAAGAATTATTTTACTTCACAGCAAGTTTGTTTCCAAATATGCCTTATCGTATACAATTGCTAATTTTAGCTAATACTTTTGAGAACTTGTTTGACGCCTGTCATGTTGTCCTAAATTCTTGTCTTTCCATGTCACATTCAGTCGTTTTTGTTGTTTAGGTGAGGTCTGCAATTCTACTCGTAGGTGGTAGCACTTTAGGTTTATTTTTACGAACACTTGATACGTGGGAATATTATTCACAGAAAGGGCTCCTGCTACGATGATAACAATTTAAGGGTTAGTTTACGCAATTTTATTAAACTAGTTGAATTTTCAAGAAGAAGTGTCTATGCTAGACAAATAGTTTAATGTTTCGCATAGTTTCAGTACCTCATGATAGAGAATTATAAGAAAATCGGAATTGAAGGCACAAGGTGATTCAACTTATTTTCCTCAGAATGTGGTTGTTACTAGAAAGATAACAACTTAGAGGCTAATTAACGGAAATTTTCCATAAAATTTGTAAACATTACGGACTTCGTTGGGGGTTTAGAAGATTAGATTTAACAATAGCATACTGGGAAGATAATATCCTAAGAGTTAGTTTGAAGAAATTTCCGAAACTATTTTCATCATTGAAAATCAAAACGTTCGTTAAATCCTTCTCTTGATTTCAGCACTCAGGGTAAACCTTTCAGACATATCTGAGGGCTGTTAGAAAATCAGACCTGGCGAAGTATTTCGTTTAATACTTCCCTTGATATAAGTTCTCATGGTAAACGTTTCGGGCTTGGTGGAAGGCTGTAAGAAAATCAGATTTACAGATAGCATACTGGAAAGATAACAACCAAATAGGTAATATGTGGGAATGTTAGAAACACTTTACATTATGGAAAATTAAAACCTAGACGAGATATTCCATTCATTTTTCTTTTGATTTCAGCACCCATGGTAAACGTTTCGGACATGGTTGAAGTTTGGTAGAAAATCAGATTTTAAGGTAACATACTAAGGAGATAGCAACGTAATAGCTTGTTTGCGGAAATTTCATAAACAATTTCATTATTGAAAATCAAAATGTGGCGAAATTTTTCGTTTAATACTTTCCTTGATTTTAGTTCTGGTGATAATCGTTTCGGACCTGATAGAATGCTATTAAAAAATCAGATTTAAAGGTAGCATGCCGGGAAGAAAATTTAGAAACAATTTCATTATAGAAAATTTAAACCTAGACGAGGTAGTACATTCAATTCTTTTCTTGAATTCAGCACTCATGGTAAACGTTTCGGACATGGTTGAAGGTTGGTTGAAAATCAGATTTAAAGGTAACATACTAGGGAGATAGCAACGTAATAGTTTGTTTGCCGAAATTTCATAAACAATTTTCATTATTGAGAAGCAAAATGTGGGCGAAATTTTTCGTTTAATACTTCCCTTGATTTTAGTTCTCATGGTAATCGTTTCGGGTTTGATAGAAGGCTGTTAGAAATTCCGATTTAATGGTAGCATGTTGGGAAGATAACAACCTAATAGTGAATATGCGAAACGATTTGCTTTACGGAAAATTAAAACCTAGACGAGATATTCCATTAAATTCTTCTCTTGATATCAGCACTCATGGTAAACGTTTCGGAAATGGTTGAGGGTTGCTATGAAATCAGATTTAAAGGTAACACACTAGGGATATAACGTTTGCGGAAATTTCATAAACAATTTTCATTATTTAGAATCAAAATGTGGGCGAAATTGTATGTCTAATACTTCCCTTGATTTTAGTTCTCATGGTAATCGTTTCGGGTTTGATAGAAGACTGTTAGAAATTCCGATTTAAAGGTTAGGAAGATAACAACCTAATAGTGAATATGCGAAACGATTTGCATTACGGGAAATTAAAACCTAGACGAGATATTCCATTAAATTCTACTCTTGATATCAGCACTCATGGTAAACGTTTCGGAAATGGTTGAGGGTTCTATGAAATCAGATTTAAAGATAACATGCTAGGGAGACAGCGTTTGCGGAAATTTCATAAACAATTTTCATTATTGAAAATCAAAATGTGGGCGAAATTTTATGTTCAATACGTCCCTTGACTTTAGTTCTCATGGTAATCGTTTCGGGCTTCATAGAAGGCAGTTAGAAATTCCGATATAAAGGTAGCATGCTGGGAAGATAACCTAATAGTGAATATGCAGAAATTATAAAAACGATTTGCATTATGGAAAATTAAAACCTAGACGAGATATTCCATTCAATTTTTCTCTTGATATCAACACGCATGGTAAACGTTTCCGACATGCCTGAGGGTTGCTAGAAAATCAGATTTAAAGGAAACATACTAGGGTCATAGCAACGTAATAGTTAGTTTGCGGAAATTTCATAAACAATTTTCATTACTGAAAATCAAAACATGGGGTAGACACATCGTTAAATGCTTTCCTTGATTTCAGCACTCAGGGTAAACGTTTCAGACTCGGCTGAGGCCTGTTAGAAAATTAGACTTAAAGATAGCCTACTGGGAAGATAACAACGTAAGAGCTCGTTTTCAGAAATTTCAGAACCATTTAGCATCATTGAAAATCAAGACCTAATAAAATATTTCGTTTAATACTTCTTTGGACTTTAATTCTCATGGTAATCGCGTCCGGCTTGGTGGAAGGCTTTCAGAAAATCAGATTTAAAGATACCATACTGGGGAGATAGCAACGTAATAGTTGATTTTCGAAAATTTCAGACGCAATGTTCCCTATGGAAAGTTAAAACCTAGATGCGATATTCCATTCAATTCTTTTGATTTCAGTACTCATGGTAAACGCTTCGGACATGAGTGAGGGTTGGTAGAAAATCAGATTTAAAGGTAACATGCTGGGGAAATAGCAACGTAATAATTACTTTGCGGAAAGTTCATAAACAATTTTCAGTATTGAGAAGCAAAATGTGGGCTAAAGTTTTCGTCTAATACGCCCCTTGATTTTAGTTCTCATGGTAATCGTTTCGGGCTTGATAGAAGGCTAATAGAAATTTCGATTTAAAGGTAGCATGTCGGGAAGATAACAACCGAATAGTTAATATCCGGAAATTTTAGAAACGATTTGTATTGTGGAAAATTAAAACCTAGACGAGATTTTCCATTCATTTTTCTTTTGATTTCAGCATTCATGGTAAACGTTTCGGACATGGTTGAGGGTTGGTAGAAAATCAAATTTAAAGGTAACATACTAGGAAGATAGTAACGCAATAGCGTGTTTGCGGAAATTTCATAAAAAATTTTCATTATTGAAAATCAAAATGTGGGCGAAATTGTTCGTTTAATACTTCCCTTGATTTTAGTTCTCGTGGTAATCGTTTCTGGCGTGATAGAATGCGGTTAGAAGATCAGATTTAAGGGTAGCATGCTGGGAAGATAACAACCTAATAGTCTATATGCGGAAATTTTAGAAACGATTTGCATTATGGAAAGTTAAAACCTAGACAAGATATTCCATTCAATTCTTCTCTTGATATCAATACTCATGGTAAACGTTTCGGATATGGTAGAGGGTGGCTATGAAATCAGATTTAAAGGTAACATGCTAGGGAGACAGCGTTTGCGGAAATTTCATAAACAATTTTCATTATTTAGAATCAAAATGTGGGCGAAATTGTATGTCTAATACTTCCCTTGATTTTAGTTCTCATGGTAATCGTTTCGGGCTTCATAGAAGGTAGTTAGAAATTCCGATATAAAAGTAGCATGCTGGGAAGATAACAACCTAATAGTGAATATGCGGAAGTTTTAGAAACGATTTACATTATGGAAAATTAAAACCTAGACGAGATAATCCATTCAATTCTTCTCTTGAATTCAGAACTCATGGTAAACGTTTCGCACATGGTTAACGGTTGCTATGAAATCAGATTTAAAGGTAACATACTAGGAAGATAGTAACGTAATAGCTTGTTTGCGGAAATTTCATAAGCAATTTTCATTATTGAAAATCAAACTGTGGGCGAAATTGTTCGTTTAATACTTCCCTTGATTTTAGTTCTCGTGGTAATCGTTTCTGGCGTGGTAGAATGCTGTTAGAAAATCAGATTTAAGGGTAGCATGCTGGGAAGATAACAACCTAATAGTTTATATGCGGAAATTTTAGAAACGATTTGCATTATGGAAAATTAAGACCTAGACGACATATTCCAATCAATTCTTCTCTTGAATTCAGAACTCATGGTAAACGTTTCGGACATGGTTAACGGTTGCTATGAACTCAGATTTAAAGGTAACATACTAGAAAGATAGTAACGTAATAGTTTGTTTGCGGAAATTTCATAAACAATTTTCATTATTGAAAATCAAAATGTGGGCGAAATTTTTCGTTTAATACTTCCCTTGATTTAAGCACTCATGGTAACCGTTTCAGACATGATTGAGGGTTGCTAGAAAATCAGATTTAAGGGTAACATACTAGGGAGATCGCAACGTAATAGTTTTTTTTGCGGAAATTTTATAAATTATTTTCATTATTGGAAACCCAAAAATGGACGAAATATTTCGTTAAATTCTTCCTGTGATTTTAGTTCTCATGGTAAACGTTTCTGGCTTGGTGGAAGGCTATAAGAAAATCAGATTGAAACCTTGGGGAGAAAATTCCGTTTAATTCTTCCCTAGATTTCAGCACTCATTTTAAACGTTTCAGACTTCGCTAAGGGCTGTTAGAAAATCAAATTTAGAGGCAGCATACTGGAGAAATAGCAACGCAATAGTTAGTTTGCGGAAATTTCACACACAATTTTCATTATTGCAAATCAAAACCTGGGTTTAACTCTTGACTTGATTTCAGTACTCATGGTAAACTTTTCTGACTTATTTGAGGTTTGTTAGATAATTTAGATTTAAAGGTACCGCATTAGGAAGATAACTAAAGAGAT
The DNA here is from genome assembly GCA_014611495.1 of Limonius californicus. Lineage (NCBI taxonomy): Eukaryota > Metazoa > Arthropoda > Insecta > Coleoptera > Elateridae > Limonius > Limonius californicus. Next base: position 2,938 of record JABXWE010008595.1, on the reverse strand, counting down.
AGTTTACCGAAATGTCATTACATTACAACCTGGGCGATATATTTTGTTTAATTCTTTTCATATTTTCAATACCGTTGGTGGATTTTTGATAATTAAAGCTTTAGTAAATCTAATTTCAAGGTAGCAAAAGGGCGCTTGCGAATTTATTGATCATTATTTTCACAAGATAGGGTTCTTACCGATAAGATGAAACTTATGAAAATAATTTACTGTCTTTAATGTCATTGCCGACCGAGATATTTCGTTTAATTGTTGCTATGGTTTGAGTACTTCCGATAAAATTTTAGGGCTTAGTCGAGAGCTGTTAGCAAATCAGATCTAAATGTAGTAAAACTGCGGTTGCGAAATCATTGGTTTGTCATGCGAAGAGTAAGGGCTCTTGGAAAGGTCACTTTCCAATCCCTTTCACCAGCAGATCAATGGGGTCGAACCATAAATAGGTGTCCTGTCAGGGCTACTCGGGCCCCAGGCTTCCCTTCTTCACTTCATTCCCAGCTCAACCTGTCTTACTTCCACACCAAAAAGCAATAGTTCGTGTTCGAGCTAGACGCCCGAAGCTTTGAGAACACGTTTACTTAACTAAATGTGCTAATCAGTCTTGAGTTTGGTATAAATAGATTTCGTGTCAAGTAATTCAATCAGTTGTGCATTATTACGTACATTTTCACGATATTGTTCCCTAATGGTTATTACGCGTTTGAAACTATAATTTGTTTACCATGCGCAATTCCTTTGCTGAGGACTTCCTAGTCGCAGCGGTTTCTTTTGACATACTCCTCCCTCCTGTTCTAATTTGAAGCTCGGCTGCATTGTTTTCAGGTTATTTAAATCCCAGTCGATGCAAATGATAGCCAAGCCATGTGACACTACTTCTTTGTTCCACAATTTAAATTCGACGCCCCGACTGCATATAAGGGCTGCATTTTATTTCGGCCCGGAATGATATATTATTAAGCAATATAGCGCCATAAAAATACGCACGCTTAACTAAACATGTATAAATAAAAGCTTTTGAAGGATATAATAAAACTCTTCCAGTTCACGTATTTTGGTATTTCTTCCGCTCTCCCATTTTCTCACCGCTAAGCTAACAACTTCAACCGTTTTTATCTCTGTTAGGGCAGCGCATTGTCATCACTTTCTTATATCTATAGAAAGGATATCATTTTCGCGCTTAATTAATAAATTGTTATTCGGCTCATGGCTCCCACTGTCTCATCGACTTGAGCCTTCAAGGACTAAACGGATTTATTCAGTATCATTTTGAGGATACAAAAATTGTTAATGCTTTCAGGAACATCGATTTTGCACTAATTTTCTTCTGAATTTTTACTTATTTCATTCGCGGCAATAGAAGAAGGACTGGAAGAAATAGGGTAGAGCCAAATATGAATGGAACAATGGTAATTAGGGATCAATGTAAGGCTGGATTAAGCAAATTGCCCAAGAATATATTTGACTTAAATGTATTTTGGGAACAAAGGTATAAATGAGTCGGCCCAATTCAATTATTATAAAACTGAATTAATGAGTGACGAAATAACCCTGATGGCTCCGTAAAATATTCCGCAAATTTATTTACATCGAGATTACTTAAAGATTTGATTTGAAAATTAATTGTCGCCAGTGAAAAATATATTCAATGAAATCCAATTAGAATTTATTGATTTATTGACATTAAATTACTGAAAGATTGCTCTATAATTGCTTTTCAATTTAAAAATTATTACTGTTCAGTTACGTTACAGTTTATTTAACTTATGTTTTTACTCCCTCTATTTACATCTAAAAAAGCAAATATACTCATAGAAGATTTCTAAAATGTTTTAAAAGAACAAACTGACGTTGAGCGAGAAGATTTTTAAGCTGTTTATACTTTTTTCGAATATTTAGGATTAAGTTTCTTGTCGATAAAAATTTTATACGTGCTGGGTGAAAGTATATTTCAGGAACTTTTTTTGGAAACTTTTGCTGCAGGTTCTTGTATTTTGTCTAAAATTAGCTTTTTGTGGTGACAGCACTCACGCATATGTAAGCGGCTTAAAGGGTATTTGGTGCTCACGCAAAATCCATCTCTCGATCGATACACATATTCGAGCGTAAGTTTTACATCGGATTATTTTTCAGCTTCTGCAATACGTTAAAAACGAACGCTTCCATAGTTCTCCCAACTTCGTTTTTTGAATCTTTCGCCTAATTAAATTTCTAAAAAATGAACTGTCTTCTTCAGGAGCATGCCTCGAGTTTCACTCAGGAACAGGTACTTTTTATTAAACGTCTTAAAAACAAATTTCTCAATTTAATACATCACAAACTCTTAGGCGTTGTAGAAACATTCTTAAATTAAGTAAAACCCTGTAGAACTAAATTTTGAATATTTTAACAGTAAACGTTAACGTAAACGTTAGATATTTGTATGTATCCCAATCATAGTTAAATTTACTAAACACTAGCTTTCATTTTAATTATTAGCCAAGCAGTATTCCAAACTAGACATTAGGTTTAAATTGAGTACATTGTAGAACAAGACGATCAGACCTTTAGTATATTAGATAATTAAATCATATCAGTAAGGAACACTATCTCTCTTGCCATAACACATCTTCTGTTTGGTTTTATTTAAATGTAACCATGCACTACTGCATGTCCTTTCATTTAAAACTCCAAATCATAAAATAACTATTTACTATACACAACTGATAATTTTGAGTATGTTATTGTTTAAATCAATAATACTTGAAGCTAAGCTAAGCTAAACTAACATATCCCAACTTAACACAACCTAATCCATCCTAACGTACACAAACTCAACCTGCAACTATCCATGTCATTAAATGACTAAGGGCCATACAAAACTGATAATTTTATGTTTTGTAATATTTAGATCAAGAATACTTTAAGCTAAGCTAGACCAATCAAACCTAAATTAACCCCACCT